>JAJPUD010004932.1:38397-54788 GCA_023553655.1 Myrmecobius fasciatus | reverse complement strand
TGTGATTTCCAAATGCCTACACCTGTCATTGCTGACTCACATGTAGGGTTGGGTTATCCCCAAGCTCCTAAGTACTGAGCCAGCACACGTGGCCATTCAAAAACAGAAAGGTTAACTCTGAGCATGGCCCCTCTTTATATATGAAATTGAAAATAGGACTTTTTTTTTTGCTTTACATGTTTGCATCATGTCAACATTTTTTTAAACCCAGCCAACTCTTGCATTTATTTAGTCATCATTTATCAAACGCATACTATATTTTAGTACCTGTCCTACACTAGGCATTACAGATTTAAAGAAAAAAAAATCAAAACAGCCTTGTCATCCAGGATATATTCTAAAAAGAGCTTCTTCCCTAAAGATTCATTGATTGAGGTATCGCTGTATTTTCTAGCATGTAATTTAGAGCAAGACCATATCTGTAATAATACTTAAGATAGAAATGGAAGAACAGGGACCAGTTTCCTCATTGAGGGTTCTGCATCTCAGTACAATTAGAGATCTGGGTTCTCTCCTTTCCTTCCCTCTTCCCCTAAAATATCTGAGTGATGCTTTAGTATGTATATGACTTTAATGTTTTTGGTTTTGTTTTTGTTTTAGAAGAGGGTGATAATTTAGTCCAAACTTCTCATTCTATGGTCTTGGAAAATAAGATCTAGCAGAGTTAAGTAGTGTGTTCCACATTGAACCCAGACTAGTGAACCCATTGGGCTCCACTTTTTTTTTTTCTGAGGCAATTGGGGTTAAGTGACTTGTCCACGGTCACACAGCAAGGGAATGTTAAGTGTCTGAGACCAGATTTGAACTCGGGTCCTCCTGACTTCATGGCTGGTGCTCTATCCACTGCGCCACCTAGCTGCCCCTCCACTTCTTCTTCATTTCTGATCCACTCTTTCCATCAACAGCTGCCCATCCATAACTGGGAAAGTGAATAGTACCAGACTTGGAAGCTCCTAGACCAGATTCACTTGCTTGCTAACTGGATGATTGTGGATAGGTTATTTAACCTATCTAGACTTCATTATGACCTCTGTGAAATAGGAATAATCCTAGTAAATGAGTTTTGATGAGTTTCAGATGATTAGGAGTGGAAATCAATAGTCCAGAAGAGTTTAACCCCTTGTGCTCCTGCTCTGGAGAGGGTCTGTCCTCTTTCTTCCCTCTCCTGCCCCCTACTCCCACCCCATGTTGGTGATTGTTTCCACCTTCCACTATATCAAGGCCAAGTTCCAGCCACATTTCACTTCCTGGCTATAATTCCTCACCTGCAGCTACTAATTAAATATCCTAGAACTTCCTCTAGCTTTTCAATTCAAATCATCTTTGAATGTGTCACACACAGTCTACTCCTCTAGAATTTTGGAATCTCTAGTTATATAACTTTCCACATCAAAATAACTCTGACTACCACTTCCCTAGATGCAGGGATGTCCTTGTAAATGTTTAATAACTGGCTCTTCAAAAATATGTGTGACATACTTTTTTAAAAATACACATACATACATATATATATATACATATATAGCATTTATTTCATTAAATATTTCCCAATTGAATTAATTTTTTAAAATTCGTTTAAAAATTTTTTAAATTCCAAATTTTCTCCCTCTCTACTGCTCCTCTCCCATCCAAGCAATATGATATCAGTTATATATGTAAAGTCTTGCAAAATATATTTCCATATTAACCACGTTGCAAAATAAAACAAACAACCACTCTCTTTCTCCCAAATAAGGAGCATGAAAAGAATGTGTTTCAGTCTGTATTCAAATTCATCAGTTCTCTCTCTCTCTGAAGAGCAATAATATTTTTCCTCCTGGGTCCTTTGGGATAGTCTTGGATCATTGTTTGATCAGAGTAACTAAATCTTTCACAACTGATCATCCTTATAATATTTCTGTTACTATGTAAAATGTTCTCCTGGGTCTGTTCATTTCATTTTGCATCAGTTCATATAAGTCTTCCCAAGTTTGTTTGTTTTTTTAAACCATCCTTCCTATCATTTCTTATAGCACAGTGGTATACCAATACAATCATACACCCGAACTTGTCCTGCCATTCCTCAATTGTTGACTGTTTCCTCAATGTCCAATTCTTTGTCACCACAAAAAGAGCTGTTAACAAATATTTTTGTA
Source organism: Myrmecobius fasciatus (assembly GCA_023553655.1). Taxonomy (NCBI): domain Eukaryota; kingdom Metazoa; phylum Chordata; class Mammalia; order Dasyuromorphia; family Myrmecobiidae; genus Myrmecobius; species Myrmecobius fasciatus. The sequence continues at coordinate 52,653 of JAJPUD010004932.1, read as the reverse complement.
CAGATAGGTCTATTTCCTTTTTCTTCAATCTCTTTGGAATACAGATCTTGTAATGGTATTGCTGGGTTAAAGGGTAGGCACAGTTTTATAACCTTTCAGCCATAGTTCCAAATTGTTATCCAGAATGGTTGAATCAGTTCACAACTCCACCAGAGTCCTTATTTTTTGGTATCTCCTCCAGCATTTGTAACACACTTTAAAGTTTAATCTGCATATCACTATTACTTCTCTAGGCAGTTAACAAAATAATAAATCAATTCCTGATTTGTGAATCAATTTGATCTGGCTCTTATCTACTTCTGACTGCCTGTGTTGTTTTCCCTTATGAGAATGCAAGCTTTATGAGTGCAGGGTGTAGCTTTGCTATTGTATTAATAACTATAGACTAACAGCTTAATAAATTCTTTAAAATTTATTCATTCATATGAAATTATATATATACATGTATATAATATATATGGTATATTTATAAAAGGAAACTTTTAAACAGTATATAATTGAAATCTGTTCATTTCCTCAAACATATTGTAGCTTTCTTGTGAGTAGAAAGAAACTTTCAAACTTCTTATAGCTCACAGTGCTAGATGTGAAACAATACAAGAGAAATATAATGTTTAATAAAGACTTTGATAATCAATGGATTAATAGATAAAAGTAGGTGCTCACAAAGCAGAGAACTTAAGTTTTATCCTATTCTTATAGTGCCTAGAATAGTACTTTGAATGTATTAGGCCATGTGTAGAGATAGTAAATGATCTGCAGAATAAAGGATTTAGATTAGAAGATTTCTAAGGTCCCCATTAGCTCTAATTTCCCAGTTCATTGTCATGCTGAATATGATGATCACATTAAAAAGCACAATTTTGGGCTTAAAAATATAAGAGCGTACTTATTACTTTGTCTTCACAAATTACCCTTCCGCTTAGTTGCATTCATTTCTCTGTGTGTATATTTGTCTACACATACCTAAATGTGCCTGTTAATTTGGTTTGTCTATAAAAAACAGTAAGTACTTAAGTTCCATACAACCCCAGAGGTGATCATATGGATTCCTTTATAGGTCACTAATAATACTGTTATTGTTCAATCCACTGCTCTTATCTCTGTCTTTATTCTTCTTTCAGTTTACACTGTTGATCATCTCCTCCTTCTGAATTTTCAGTCTTCCCTGACTTTTCACAATCCTGTCTAACATCCTTCTTCCTCCCTTACCCTCTCCCCACTCCTCCTGGTACTGGGGACCCTAGCCCTCCATCAGTGCCCTCAGTTCTTCTCCCTGTAATTTTGATCTTGGTTATTGAAACCACTCCCAGGACTACAACCATCCTCTCCTCACAAATCCCTATGTATAGCCACATTTCTCTCCTAGGTCTGCATCCCATATTCCATTGGTAATGTCCATCAGGATGTTCCACTGGTATTTCAAACAAAACTCATTCCAAAACAGATCTCATTGTTTTTCTCCTTTATTACCTCTGCCTCTCTAGAGCATTACCAGTGCCCCAAGTTGATATCTAGAAACATCCTCAAATCTTTACTCTCCATTGCCACCATTCTGAAATCCAGTCACTTGCTGTCTTGCCCAACTTCCTCTCTTCAATTTCTCATGAATTTGCTCTCTTCACTTTTACTCACATCTCAACAATAGAATACAGGTCCTTATCATCTCTTGACCGGACTATTACAATAATTGATTTCCCTTTTCTCTTCCCTCCCTATTCCATTGAATAGAACTGCCAAATTGAGAATCCTAAAGCATGGCCTGCTCAATAAGCCTCAATAGCTTGCTTTTGCCTTTTAGGGGAAAAAAAGTCTTGTTGATTATTTAGAGCCTTTCACAATCCAGACCATTTCCGCCTTTCCTGGTTAATTACATATTACTCCTGCTCATACATACTGTGCTTCAGAGAAATTGGTATACCCACTCTACCCGATGCATGACATTGTGGTTGCCCCCTCACTTCCTTTTCCTTCATTATCCCCCATGTCTGGAAGTCTCTTTCTCCTCAACTCCTTTTCTGGAAATGCCTCACTCCCTTCAAGACTAGATTCAAATGCCTTTCCTGATTCACTCAGTTATTAATGGCTCTTCATTATATTATATTCATGTTGTAATGTATCTTGTATATACTTTTCTGTGAATATATTAATTTTCCTTTCCCTCCAGGTAGAATGTAAGCTATTGGCAGCTTGGAATAGTCTCATTTTTGTGTTTTTATTCCCCATCAACTAGTAAAGTGCTGGCATATAGCAGATGCTTAAGAAAGGCTTTTTTCATTGATGGATAAGTTATGTTTAGAGGGATCAAAAGAATTGCCCTTTTTTAAAAGAATGACTTATTATTCCTATGATTTTTTTAACAAATAGATTTCATCTTTAGGCTATTTTAAAAAAAAATTAATTATTTTAGAAAAATACACTGTGTAGGACAATTTTTCATTTTGGCTATTTTTATTTCTCTCAGTTGCATGTTTTTTTAAATGGTCCTGCATCTTGGGGTATGCTCTTTTCTTTTTTAAAAATAGAAAATGTTCTCTACCTTTTCCTGTTTGTCACTAGATCAGACTTCTGAGGACCCACATATTGGAAGACTATTTTCTTTTCTTCTCTCTTTCATCTGACTAAAACCTAATGAAAATTCCTAGTTGTATTTATACTTAAAGGAAACTTTTAAAGGGGTGATTAGTCTGCAAAGATTTAGGTGCAGTCTAAAAACTAAGTTATCACTTTCATAATAAAATAGAAATTAGCTTTCTTCCACTCAGGTCACTTAGAATATGTATATCAGATTCAAATATTTGAACTCTGGCTACTTCAAGAAATTTGTTCTGCTCCCTATCTACTTCTTCCATTTGAAATTAGTAGAATTATTGTATTGTGCCTGGGGAAAAGATTATCAGTTGGATTGTTAAGTAAAAGAGAGACCTAGCCACAGCAGAGTCTTCTGCCAGTCTCTGCAAAGATAAATATATGATGCACACTATTAGCCTTCTTTTGAACTTCAGTTCAACTCAGTGCCTAACTTACATAGGCAAGGGTCAGAGATATAGAGACCTTGGACCCTGAAAGGCACCTGATCCTACCTCTTTATTTTATAGTCTAGAAATCTGAAGTCCTGAGAGGTGACCTGCCTGAGATCCCACAGGTGTGTGTGTGTGTGTGTGTGTGTGTGTGTGTATAGATATAGATATAGATATAGATTATAGATATATAGATATCTGTGATATAGCAAGTATTTGAACCCACATCCTTGGACCCCAAATCTCATACTTTTTCCCCCTCCATAGCATTTTGAATGTTATTATAGATATAACTTTATTTTTTGCCTTTATTTTTCTTATTGTAAAGTCTATTTTCCCAATCAAATAGTTACTTTGAAGTTAATCCTTTCTCGATTTCTCCTATTCAAACCCTTCCTCCTGATCTCCCCCAATACACCAAATAACGATCATCAGGTAGCATCCATACTTGAGCTCTGAAATTTGTCTAATGTGAGTATTGTATTGGTTCACTTGTCTTCCAGGAACATCATTTTTGTACATCAGTATTAACAATTCAAACTCCCTGAAATGCTAATAGCAGTAGTAAGCTTTTAATTCCGTGGAATTTATTGCTTGCTGTATTTCCATGAATTTATAACGCTCTGATTCTTAAGAGCCCCATTTAATCAGTTTTGCCTGGCACAGAACATAATAAACAACTTGCTGGTGCTAAAGTGCCACATGGGGGAGGCTGCTAACAAGAAAGTTAAATGCTTCTGCCACTAGCAGTTTCTTCGCTGTATTTTTCATGAGCTGTTCCTAGCTGCTGTAATGTACTTTGCTAGCTTCCCAACAGTGGTTAAACAGTGACAAACTGGACAGCTCCACAGTGCTGGAAGCATTGAGGCATTGCTTGGGTCTGTGGGCCTCATATAAGCATGGGAGAAGGGAATTCAGGGGCTGTGTGAGCTTCTATTGCTTAATGACATTTAATAATTTTTCATTGTGCTTACCTTCCTCTCAGCCTGTGATTTATGGACTGAGTGTTGAAGGATATCAATGGGCAAAAACAATCATTAAAGTCCCGTTAAAGAGCATTTATTGTTTATTTGTGCTGCCTGTCCATAAAAGTACCAATGATGGCCCTAATAGAAAAATATCAAATTATCAGGTGCTTTAAAGCAGAAAATGTCATTTGTTTCTCAAAACTGCACCAACTTTATATAATTGCCCTTTTAATTATCCCTAGTGGCCCATGAAATTTGCAAAATAGAGCATCCACAGTTTGATTTACTTACATGTTGTACTTTGGTGATATTCTTAATGAATATTGTTTAGTACTGATGCCCAGATGAGATTTGTAAATGTGATATAGTAAGGTGCTTCTGAAGGGTTGATGTTTGTGGAAGAAAAAGGGCTAATAATAAAACCAAATAAACTAGATTACTGGGAATGAAATTATATTATAGTATTCATGGTCCTAATATTTATTTAAAAATACTTTTTAGTAGCATTTGATTTTTCCTTTAGATACAGATTATTGCACTTTCAATTTTTGTTTTTAACAGCATCTTTTTTCAAACCCTCCCTAATTAAGTAGACTTATCATTGCTTTGCCAAGAGTCAAGGGGGGATAGTTTATTTGTTTCTTGGGAATTTTGAAAACAAGCTCAGTTTCTTCCTTGGTAATTAAAGCCTGCAAGACAGTTCATGACTTGACCTGTAAAAGACAGCACTTGGATGATGCTCTTTGTACTTGAAATTCTGTATTCTGATTTTGGTTTGAACTTTTTAGCTGTCCTACAAATACTATTTTAAAGATTCTTTGGATATTTTAGGTATCACAACTCTGGAGTGTTTTTCTTATTGTTATATTCTATTAAATGAAACAATAACTTTTCTTTAAGGAGGTAAGAAAATAGAATATCTGTAAAAAAAACAATCACACCTCATTGATTTCCTTCTCTGCATTCAGTCTGATTTTTCCGTAGTGATGCTCCCTGTTCAGAGAAGATGAACCATCCCACCACTTGAATAATGAGTAAGAAACTGATAATATTGGTTGTCAGTTTAGAGAAACATTACTGCACAGAGCTGCTAACAACTGGTTTTGACTAACTGACTTTTACTCTGATACTTATAGAATATTACTTCATAGTGCCCAAGGGCGACAGTTCATTGATAACCATGCTTTGGGTATGTATGATACTTGAACGAACCATTCCTGGACTTTAGATGATGATCCCGATTTTTTAGCCATTTGATGAAAATATCACATGAACCAAGATCAAAAACCTCACAGAACTATGTTTTTTCAGACAATATCAGAATTGCTACAAACTTTTGCCTATTAAGTTTTCTCTCTATTTGATCTTTTCAAGCAGTGCCACAAGTTTATTAGCAATCTATTTTCCTTCATTTTCTTTCCCAAATTCTCTTCTGATTTAAATATATAACTAACTGCTGTTTGTAAAACAGAATCAAGAAGGGACTTTAACTTCTAAACCAAGAAACTATCCTGTGTATAACTTGGGAATTTGACAAAGTATAGTCTGTTTTGCTAGTTTCTGAATACGAAGTCTGGAATTCTAGCTCAAAGCTATTGCAAGAAATTTACTCCAGAATATCCATAATTTTCGTTCTTTTGGAATATGAGAAACTTCTAAAATCACTTTTGGTGTGGACTTTGGGTTATATTTTGTGTCTCTTGCTATTTAAATCTCTGTTCTTCTCCCACCCCCTTTTTGGCTTATGTTGATGAGGTTTATTTTCATCTATCTGTCCTTCATTTCTTTTTGTTTCTGTAGCTCACATCATCATCTTCTTCATCATCATTATCATTATTTCAAACTACAGCTCTTTGGTTGGTGGCTCTTTTTATGTTCTTTGTAAGTTTTTTCTTTTTACTTTTCTACTGAGAGGTTTTTTGAATTCAGGTACTACCTCACAGTGGTGTCAAATTGAAATAGAAATAGTCACTAAACTATACATAAAGATCCCTGTGGGCTGCATATTGACATAGAAAACCACATGTTAACATCATCTATGTTCTGTTGTTCTGTTAATATGTATATGTGTATATTTATTTTGTTTAATATTTTCCAATTGCATTTTAAACTTGTTTAAGCCAAATTCAATGTATTTTAGGCATCATGTTTGATGTTTGATATTTTATGTCACTAGTCAGTAAAGGGAGTGGGTGGCTTCTTCTGTCTTTCTCCTCCTCCTCCTTCTCTTCCTTCTCCTTCTCCTTCTATCAGAAAAACAAGATATTATTATATCCTTTCTTTCTTATGGACTACATGCCATCTGGAGATCATAAATATGTATTTTAAAGTCTGCCTCCAGGGCCAAGGGACAGCCATTTCCATCTTCCTTTTCCTTAACTAGTTCTTGAATTTGAAGCTTGATTGTATTTGCATAATAAATTTGACTTTAGGATTTTAGATTTAAAGTGCTTAGAAGTCCTCTAATCAGTACATTTTACAGATGAAGAAACTGGAGACCTGGAGAAGACTTCCTCAAGATCATATGAATAGAAATAATTTTTAAAGCCAGGTCTTCTGACTTTAGATGCAATATTCTTTACAAAAGACTGTCCTGCTTTCTTTGTATAAAGAGACCATCCTAGAGGGTCAGTATCTAGCCAGCATCCCAATAAGTGTATATCATTGACAATTTGAGGATACCAAGTAAGAATTCCATACCCTTGACCTAATTTCATGTGAGAGCTCTTAATTAACAGTTTTATACTTGAGAATACAGAGGAAATAGTTAATACCAAGAAAATATACTGAAACTAGTTTACTCTAATACAGTGTTTAAGCAAACCTACTGAAGAGGAATGAGGGACAGAAGCCAAAGCAATTATAAAATCCAATCAGATCAGGGTAAAGCATTAATATTTTTAAAGTTGTTAAGACTTTCAAAATTGAACTAATTTCTTTAAAAGCTAGTTTTTGATCTCTATTCCAGATGTCAAGATTTTATAGGGCTTGAATCCTTATTCTCATTTGACTACATTCTGGAATTATGGATTTTATGTTTGTTGGCATTTCACAATAAATTCTGCATGTGTCTCTTGGATTGATTTGTCTGAAAGGCATTTGGTTTGTTTAGTTTTTCGGATTGAGCACTAGAGTGGTTTTTTTTCCAGAAGACAATTTGGGATTGTATTTAGAGATCAGAATAGATGATCTGTAGGGACCAAAGATGAAATTACATTAAGCACTCAGGGCTACACTGGGATAAGGATGGGTAGGCCATATTCTGTCCTCAGCCCCTATGGTGTACTTGTTGCTCTGTTCAGCAAGTTCAGATCACACAGGGAGCCAGATTTATCCACGTAGACATTCTTTTGGATTGCAGGGAGTCTCTTTTTGTGCTCTGAAGCAATAGGTAAAATCCTAATAAGGCTTCATAAGTTTCTTATTCTCTTATCAGGAAGTAGCTGATTCATTGAGAGACTATGATTTGCTGTGGTGTTGGTATTGTTTTTGTACATTATGATTCTTCCATGGATTTGTGGTCTCATTATCTGTGCAGATCACACTAACCCATACCATCTGCTAGGTCAGTCTTGTTTGTAAAATCTCCCTTGGAGTACCTAAAAGGGAATTCAACCAACAAATGAACAGACTTCTCATTTCATGTTTTCTGGATATCTGAAGAGCTCTTGGGCTATCCCTTTATTCTCACTATTTCCCCACATGTTTTCCCCCAAGCATAACTTTTCTTGATGATATCTCTTCTGTTCCTTTTGTGTTTTTGTCACAACTGGATATATGCTGGAGTTTTGTGTGTGTGTGTGTGTGTGTGTGTGTGTGTGTGTGTGTGTGTGTCCTCAGTATATCTTCCCCTTGGCCTTTAGGGCCGTAACTACTTGGGCTCCTCTGAGCAATGGTATTCTAAGATTCCCAAACATAGAGGAATTGCCAGAAGAATATTTCTAAGTGTTGGTTATAGTTGGTCTTAACTTTGTTCTGGGAAATAGAAACTTAGAATGAATAATCCATATGTTTGCATATGGGTTACACATACATATATATATATATATATATATATATATATATATATATATATATATACCTGCATACATATGCATATTGTATATTATATACCTAACATAAAAATGCAAATTTCCCCTCAAATCCTTAAAGCTTAAAACTGGATAATGTGGGGGCGGTCTGTATATGAATTAGAATTGAAATGAAAGGGACTGTCCATGGGTTTTGCTGAGAGATTTTTCCATTGTCATTAATCTGTTTTAGAAAGTTGTTCCTTCTTGATGGTGTTTACTCTTCAGGGTTAATCATAGATTATAATGAATGTGGACCACTTATGTTTACAGATTCCCCTTAGAACTCAGTTACTTTCAGATGGGGGGAGAGAGAGGCTAAGGAGTAGAGAGAGAAAAGGGGATGGGAGTTTTACTTTGGGGCCTTGGGGCATGGGGGGCACCCCAAGGCATATCCAGGGAGTGATGTAACCTTTCAGGGAAATGCCACAGGCTGATTAGAGAATCCCAGTCTAGATAAACCAGAAGAATAGAACAATGAGGATTGAACTCCAGCCTCCCAGCTAAAACCCCCAACAAAGGTTACACCCTCCCAACTTCTATAGAAGTTGTTAGTTGAAAGTACTCTGCCTAGAGGCTAGGTTCTGTTTTTGTTTTGGTTTGTTTTGGTTTGGTTTTGAGAAGTATTCCCACTGGGTAAACACTTTACAGCAAGGGAAGTTTGATTCTCTTCAAGACTGCTCTCTACTCCCATGAGCTCCCATAGAAACAAAGTTGATTTCTGGATTTATCTTCCTGCACCCTGATCTCATTCCCCTTTTATTTTACTCAGTGGGATGTGGAGATGTAGTACTGCTCTTAGAAAGGGAAAGTTTTGGGGGAAAATAACCTCAGGCCTCCTGATTATTTTCTCCTTGTCTAAACTACTCCTGAGTTGTAAATTAGTCACCTCTGGATGCTACATGAACTCTTTCAGGCCATTGAGTCTAACAAATATGATCTGCTTACACCCCCCTCCCCCAGTTCCTATTTTTACATTTAGTAGATGAAATAAAGGTTTAAGTCCCATATCTAATTAAATTGGGGGTAATTAGATGCCTAAAAATTTCCTGAGTGTCTTTATTTAAAACTATAATAATTTAGGCAAAGATAAGGAAACATGTAGTTTGTTTTTAAAATATATGATTTTTTCAATTCCATCCCTACCCCACAAATACACTGGGGAGAAAAAAAAAAGGAAAATAAAACCTTTGCAGCACACTTATATAATGAAGCTAAATAGATTCTGATACTATGTCCAATATGCATATTTAGCCCATGGGCTCTCTGTAGTATTCTTTGTCATTTCTCTAAAATCCTGGTTGATTATAGCATTGGTTAAAATTCTTAAATCTTTCAAATTTTTTTGTAATATTTTAATCTTTTTTCCCCCTCCAGACTCTGCTCACTTTACTCTGGATCAGTTCCTATAAGCCTTTCCAGCTTACAATGACAGCACCTCTTTCATCATTTCTTTTAGCATAATAGTATTCCTTCAATTATGGGCCATATATATATATATATATATATATATTTTTTTTACTCCTTCCCCAACTGAGTAGCACTCCCTTTATTTGCAGCATCTTGTAATGCTTCCTGTTCTGCCCTGGCAATGCCACCAACCTTTAACTGAGAAGTCCCCTGTCTGGGGTTCTCTTCAATTTTCCCTCTATATTATATCCCATGATTATTTCATCAGCTGTTATCGATTCAATGATCATCTCTATGCTGATGCTTCTGGGATGTAGTTACCCAGTCTTAACCTCTGTCCTTGACCTTTGCTCTCTCATCTTCAGCTGCCTACTGGACAGTTGCTCAAAGTAGATGTCCTGTAGATATATCTTACACTAAATATTTCTACAACTAGACTACAATCTTTCCCTAAAACCTTCTCCTTTCCAACTTTTCTCTTCCTATTGAAGATACTACCATCATCTTAGTCACTCAGCCTCACAACTTGGGTATTATCCTGGACTCCTCCTTCTCTCTTACAGCTCCTTCCTCTCCTTCATACCCAATCTTCCAGTAAGTCCTCTCAGTTTCACCTTCATAACATCTCTAGTTTATGTCCTTTATGTCTGTCTTGTCACTCCTAGTACAGTCCTGGTATAGTTCCTCATCATCTCATGCTAGACTGTTGTTCCCCACTCCAGTCCATCAGTCATCAATGCAAATGAAATGAAAGGAATAAAAATAAAAATTTAGTTTTTACTATTAAATTATTAATAAAAGTTTTAAAATGAAATTAATAATAAATCAAAGTCACCTGACTTGTCACCTCCTTATTCAGTAAACTCCCTTTTGCTTCCAGAATTAAAAATAAGATCTTCTGCTTGACTTTTTCATGCCCTTCAGAACTTGGCTCCTAGACCTCTTCTACTTTAATCCTGTACTCATACTCTTAGATCTATTGACTTTGGAATCTTTACTGTTCCTCAAGAAAGACAAATTATCTCCTAACTGTATTTCTACTGGCTAGCTCCTCCCTGCCTGGAATGCTCTCCCTCCTTTATCTCTGACTCATGACTTCCCTTCAACTCCCAGCTAGAATCCCACTTTTCTGATCCTCCTAAGTATTGGTATCTCCACTCTGAGGTTATCTCCAATTTATTTGGCAGATGCCTTGTTATTATGTAGGGTTTTTTTGCACATTGTCTTTCTTTCCTCAATCCAGTTATATTATGAGCTCTTTGGGGCTGGTTTTCTTATTTTGCCTTTGTTTGAATCTCCACTGCTTAGCACATAGCCTGATACATAGCACATGCTAAATAAATGTCTTCTGATTGATTTCTAGTTTTTTGCTTCTATTAAAAAAATCCCACTGCTATTCATATTTTCATATCTATAGGACCCTTTCCTTTTTCATTCATCTTATGTTTTGTTTTCTAAAATAGTATTCATGATAGCTTATGGACTGTTAAATCATGAAAGAATATTTTGTTTATTTTGGCAGTCTTAACATCAATTTAATACCTTTTATTTTAGTAGGAAAAAATTAAAATATCAAAACACAAGAAATGTAAATTACATCATGGGAAGGTTGACTATTATTGGACAATGGGTTTTTTGGTCAGAATAGAAAATGAAATAGACAGCAAAAGGAGCCCAAACTTCTCTAAGTTAACATTTTAGCATAGTAGATAAAATATTGAACTTCAGATCAGGAAGATCTAAGTTTAAATTTAATTTCAGACCTTTACAATGGTGTAACTCACTCTGGGAAGATAATTTTTGTCCCCCTCAGTTTCCTCATCTTAAAAGAGGAATAATAATGGCACTTACCACCTAGGGTTTTTGTGAGGATAAAATGAAATAATATTTACAAAAGCAACTATTTGCAAACCTTAAAGCACTATAAATGCTATTTGTTATAATTATTAATATTATTATTTCTAGGCCCTGCCTACATTGTACTACAGTAGAAAAACCAGAGATCGGTATTTAAAAGTTTGTTAATAAACATTCATTAAATGCCCACAGTGTGCACTTGGGTTTGAATTCTGCCTCTATTGTTTACAATTTTTTATTACCTTGAGCAATCACTCACTCAGTTTCCTTTTCTGTAAAACAAAGGTGTTGAGCTAATTGTCTACTTATGATCATTCCAGCTTACAGAGATTCTTACCACATGCATAAATTTAATAATAAATCATTTTCCCAAATTATACAAGAAATAAGATGGACAAATACTGATGACTATTCCCTTCAGACCCTGCTCATTACATTCAGTGACTTTGTTTCTCTGACTTTAGTTCTGTGTCTGCTTTCTGGAAAGAAAAAAAACCATTTAATTTAAAAAGGACAGTGATTAATGATGCTTTGGATCCACTGATTTTTGCCTAAAGACAAACAAAAAGAAACCTTTAAAAAATCATAGGTAAATTTTATGCTTGAAGTAACTGCACTGTTCAAAGACACAATACACAGTCAAAATTTGTAAGCTTCTTGATGGCAAGGACAAAATTATATACTTTTTGTTCTATTTTGTTCCTTTCCTTCTCTTTTTTCCTCCCTTTTCTGCCTTTTTTCCTTCTTTCTTACTTTTCCAAATAACAATTTTAGTATTATTCAACATTTAAATAATTATCTTTTAATATATACACATATATAGCACTTTTGTGTTATTAATATGTAATGTAATTAATATTATGGTATTGATTTAGAACTTGTAATTAAAGCTAAATCTGTACTAAATAACACATTTCTTACTATTTATAAATTTTCACTCTTCTGTTAACTTTATAGACTTCCTCTAAGTAAATGTAGGAGAACTTTGCAGGGGGCATTTCAAAATGATTTCTTAAGGATGGAATGAGCCTTTCACAAAAATGATTAACACACCCTTACATTAAGAAATCCTAGCTTCTCTTTTGGAGCTAAACCCAACCAAGCAATAGAACTGTTCACAACTTAAAGTCATTTTCAGAATCACTTTTTATTAAAGTAAGCTCATAACTTTGTCAGTGTTGGTCAGACAAATAAAACAGAGTGGATTCACGAGTGATTCAGAATCCCTGAGATTATAAACATCCAAAATAGATTGAATTATTTGTCATGAAAAATCATCCTATCCATTTCTACCATTCTTTTGGTTAATTTATTTTAGGTATACAGGCATAGGTATCTAAGAAGAGAATGTTAATTTAACCTTTGCATCTACTTTGGCTTTGGCAAATGTAGAATATATTAGTTCCTACATAAGGCTATAAGCTCCCTGATCTAGAGCTAAAAGGGATCTTGGAGGCTAACTAGTTCAATTTCTTTTTACAAGTGCTGAAACTTGAGACCTAGGGAGGTAGAGTCCTGTCCTAGGTAATACTGATGTTAAGTAGTAGAACTGCAATTTTAATTCAGGGCCTCTGACTTCAAATCTCCATTGTTCTCTCCATTGTACTAACAAAGCAACTACAGCTCTTTAATCTTTAATGTGAAAATTTTGTTGTTCCTTCTTTGGTGGGTTCACTGGTTTGATAGTACTTCAATTTTTCATAGAGTGACAACTTTTTGAAATTAATAGTTGTGGAGGTGATGAAAGTTTGTGACTTGTCTTTGTTTATACAACTTCAAAGGTGTGACTAGAACCCCAGGTTTTTCAAATTCAAGGTTAGCTTTTATCTGTCCTTTATGCTAGTGGTCTCTGAAACCACATTTTCTTACTAAGCTAATGGAAAAACAAAAGCTAATAGCATTTATCCCAATTCTGGTTTTTAATCAGTAGCTAAATAAAAATTCCAGGATTCTTCATAATACATGCCACATTGTATTGAAAATTTAGGAATAATTTACTAAATGTCATTATTTATATAGATTTATTACATTTAAAATGTAATGCCTAAAATTTAATGTGCTTTAAAATAATTACTTTGAATATATGGTAGCTTTAGGTGGTTGCCTCTATGACTTTAAAAGGTCTAAATTATAGGTTAGGTAGTCTCATACAATTTTATTTTAAATTATATTATTTTGGGCATATATTATATTATTCTGTTTCACCAAAGTGAGCTCACAGAATTTGTTCCTAGTTTAAAATGATGCCCCAAAGAAGAAACTTTCAGAAGTTAATGGTTTAACACATTCCAAGATTCATTTAGGAGGATAAACCAGTGGCCTTATGGTAAAGAACTGTGAGCTCCTTCTGTTGTTAGCTGAATGTCTGTGGAACTGGGGCAAGATCTGAATATCTTCCCAGCTCTATTTTTTTGCCAAGTTGCCCCATTCCTTGGTTGAGGCACAATGCAGCCCTCTAAGAGGGAGATTCACATTCTCATGAAGATGACTGATTAATTGATCAATAGATCCCCAAACCAAATAATTCAGTTTCAGATTTCTAGGTTCAAAAGCAATCTTTCTCTATTTTTGTAGCGGGAATATTTCAGAGTTTTTATTTGCTTTCTCTCTCTCTCTCTTTTTTTTTTTTTTATTTGCTAGATGGCAATACCTGTGATAGTTCTTCCCTTTTACTCTTGAAGCCCTTGCTTTGTCCTCACTCCTTGTTAGGCCTACCTATTAGTGCCTCTTCTGCTGTTACTAAAGTGAAATGAATGGTACTAGAGGAAACTATAGTGACTGGTCAGCTTCACATTGATGTTCTCTAAATCTCAACTGGGAGCCAAAGCCCATGAGACAATCTCTTTGTTCTTTTCTCATTGACTCTCATTGACTTTTCTCATCCTCTCCTCTCCTCTCCTCTCCTCTCCTCTCCTCTCCTCTCCTCTCCTC
>JAJPUD010004932.1:3295-33397 GCA_023553655.1 Myrmecobius fasciatus | reverse complement strand
TCTACCTCTATATTCCTACATACTCCCCCCACCTTCTCAGAAGACCTCCCCTCACACTTTACTGAAAAAAAAGCACATTCTTCTTCTATATCTTAAAACCTCTTGACATCATCATGCATTGTCAAAAGCCAGTTAGTCCAACTCATACTTGAGCAAACATTTCCAAGATAATATGGATGACTTGGTTATCCCACGTATACCCAGAGGTCTTTAGTCAAGAGAAACTCCCTCTATCCCGAGGAAGCCAAGGCTATATATGCCCCTTTATGACTTCCATACATTGCTTCTAGGTCTGCCCTGTGGGACCATCAGCAGCAAAATTCCCTTGTCATATGCCCATCTAAAAAGGGTATTTGCCATGTATTCTTTTTGACCGTCCCTTTATTTCCAAGTTTGAATCTATCATCTAATATAACATAGCAGTTAAATAATAAACCACAAAATATATTTGGAAGAATTATACATGTTTGCTTGCTGTCTAGGGGTTGGGGGGAAAGAAAGGGAGAACAGTTTGGAATACAAGATTTTGCAAGAGTGAATGTTGAAAACTATCTTTGCAAGTATTTTGAAAATTAAAAGTTATTATTAAAAATTTTAAAACAGCAAAAGAAAAATAATAAACCATGTGTTTTCTCTTCACAGACTATTTCTTTCTCCAGTGCTTTCCTTGATATAAAGAATTATTAAATTTGGTAATAGAATCATAGATTTAGTGGAAGGAACCTTTAAACTCTGGTCTAAACTCCTCATTTTACAGATCGAGAGACAGGACCAGAAAGATTAAGTCACCTGCCCATTGTCACATTGAACTGGCTTTTTGAACCCAGGTCCTGTTGACTACAAAGCCTTCACTGAAGATGTCATTGCTTGAGATAAGAGTTTTAGAAGCAAGCCATCTATGTAGGTAATGAGGTCTACAAGGGAGGAAGTAAAAGAGAGCAAGGGTATATGAGTGATGCAGAATCCCCCTCTCCCCCTGCCACCCCACTTCCCTCCTTCCACATACACACATATACTCTAGGAGTTAGGAAGAAGAGGAGGAGCTAACAAATTAAACAAAACACACACACACACACACACACACACACACACACACAACTTCACAGTATCCAATTCTGCTGGTGATCCAAGAGGATTCAGATTGAGAAAAGCTGTTTGATTTGTCAGTTAGGGATTACTTGCTCTCTGCTTGGAAGTTGTTGTTGTTGTCCCCCCTCCCCATTTTTCACATGAATGTTTAGACATGAAATAGAAAATGCTTGCATATCTGCTGCTATAGCCTACGATTACATTGGTAGTTTGAGCAACCATTTATTGAAGAAACTGACCTTCTTCCCTTCATTGATTGTTTTGTAATTTAATCTTAAAGAATTCTCTGGCCACCTCACATCTCTCAAATTAGAAAACATACTGATAAATATTGATGGGAATGTGGGAAAACTGGGACACTAATACATTGTTGGTGGAATTGTGAAATGACCCAACCATTCTGGAGAGCAATTTGGAACTATGCCCAAAAGACTATAAAACTATGTATACCCTTTGACCCAGCAATGCCATTACTGGGTCTGTATCCCAAGGAAATCATAAAGGAGGGAAAAGGACCCATATGTGCAAAAATGTTTGTAGCAGCTTTTTTTGTGGTAGCAAAGAATTGAAAAATAAGCAATTGGGGAATGGCTGAACGAATTGTGGTACATAAAGGTAATGGAATATTATTGTACTATAAAAAATAATGAACAAGCTGATCATAGAAAGACCTGGAAAGATTTACATGAACTGGTGCTGAGTGAAACAAGCAGAACCAGGAATACATTGTACATAGTAGCAGTAAGAATGTGCGACGATCATCTACGAAAGACTTTGTTCTTCTCAGTGGTTCATTGATCTAAATCCAAAGACTTTGCACAGAAAATGCCATCTGCATCCAGAAAAAGAACTAAGGAGACTGAATGTAAATCAACATATGCTATGTTTACTTCTTTTTTCTGTTTTTTAAAATCTATCCCATAGTTTTCCCTTTTGCTCTGATTTTTCTCTCCCAACATGAAACATAAAACAATATGTATTAAGAATAAATACATTTACTATAAAGGTAGGGGGAAAAATAATTTTCTGGGACTTCTGAGAGATGAAGTGACTTTTGCTCACAGCCCAAGATAATGTAAGAAATAGATATTGAAGGCAAGTCTTCTTGGACTTCCCAGACTACAAGAATGGCTATGTCTCCATCTCTCTGTCACACTTTCATTTCTAAAAATCATTGTATGTTTTACTCTACAGTGAAATCACTAGACCACTTGAGGCAAGTCTGTTTTTATCAAGGCCTTTACTTTGTCCTGACCCTAAACTATGTCTGTTATCCACTCCAGCACTTTGGCTGTGAAGCCATGGCAAATGCTTATATAAATATAAACAAGGATGTCATTTTTCTTTTGGCTGCATGGAGAGTTTGGGGGGAAAGAAAAAAAAAGAGAAAACTGGTGTTATGTGAGCATTGACTCATTGCTAGGAAGTTCACTACTTCTTTTGTTTAAACCCCTTCAGTGGAGAAAAATACTAAACTTTCCACATTTAAAAAAAATGATAATATCGGGCTTCTGTGTTTATTTGCCTACAAAATCTGCTTCTAAACTTATTTCTGCTTGGTATGACCTCTACTTCCTTTTTGTTGACATTTCTTTTGGGTTGGTCTGGTAGTGTATAGTGTATTTATATACTTAATAACTGAGAAAAGCTTTCTTCACTGTTCAAGAAAGTAAGAAATCTGCCCTTTGCAAGATGTATATTCACTTTGATGCCCTCTTTACTCCAGAGATAAGATGTGCTAAAGGAGATCCAGAAAAGAGAAATCTCTGGCATAGAATTTGGCATAGAATGAAATGGAGAGTGAAACCTAGACTACCAGTAATGTGGCCTTGATTAGTCAAGTTCTTTCACTTAGGAACTAAATGTTTATCTTCTCCAGTTGAAGATTGCAACAAAATCAAAGATTTAATATAGGTCTGGCTCTCCATTTGACTAGAAGGACTTTCTAACTAGCCCAATGAAAGATTATATTATCATAAACATTTATTTGTCTTAATTTTTTCTTCTTCAAGAAGAAATCTTATTTTCTATGAATATATCAAACAAAATGTTGGGCTTGAACACCATTCCTTCCCTTCTTGGTCAGACCTTTCTCCCAATGCTCCCCAACCCCTCTGCTTCCCCTCTTGGTTCTCTAACCTAACCATGTTTTATTGAATAGCACTATGGTAAGCTTGTTGAAATTCCTCTGGTGTATGAAGTAGAGCTAGAGTATGAAGTGGAGGAAGAGAGAGAAGATGCATTTCCCCCCTCTCCTGCAATGACATTGGGTATTCCAACCATTAGGCCTTGTGGAAATCTGGCCAAGTCACTTAACCTCTGCCTGCCTCAGTTTCCTTATGTTAATGTAATAATAATAGCTATTTGCCAATAGCATGTTTACAAGCATCAAATGTGAGAATATGTAAAGGACTTTGTAAACTTTAATGTGCTATATAAATAACAAATATTACCAACTATTATTATTAATATTCCAGACATAACAATTCAGGTTAAGAGAGAGTAGGAACTAGAAATTCATTATGTTAAAATTATGTGAAAGTCAGTTAAATTTGGGAGGATTTTGTTTTTTCCATGCTGTGTCTCTATTGAACAAATTACCAATTTTCTTCTTGAAATGATCAAAGAATTCAGCTCATGTCATGAACTAATTTTCAAATCCTCATATCATGATCCAGGTTTTGCTGGAGCAAAGGAAAACCACAACTCTACTCAGTGACAGTGTGGTTGCAACATGACAAGTGTCTCAAGAAGAGGTTCAAAGGGCACTACTCTTCCCTAACACCATTATTTTTTGGGGTGGTGAGAAAAAGAATCTTAGTACCTGTGATTTATAGAATTACAAGAAAATTCTCTCTTGAATTTCAAATTGTTCACTGTTTTACAGCTTATCCCATTTGAACTAAGTGTTCTTGACACAGAATCTAAGAACTTTTTTTTTTTTAATTTATTGATCAATGTATATCTAAAGAATGTTTTCAGGGCAGCTAGGTGGTGCAGTAGATAGAACACGAGCCTTGAAGTCAGTAAGATGTGAGTTCAAATGTGGCCTCACACCCTTAACACTTCCTAGCTGTGTGATCCTGGGCAAATCACTTAACCCCAATTGCCTCAGGGAAAAAATGTTTTCTTTGTAATCTTGCATATACTTTTTATGTATTGAAAACATAATGTTTTTTATGATTTTATAGTAGAATGAGTATTGCATTTCTTAATGAATAGGAGAGAGAGGGGTAGAATTTGGAACTGAAAATAAAATAAAAGTTAAAAACAACAAAAAAGGAATGATTAAAGTGGGAAAAATGATAGTAACAAGCGGTTCATAGGCTGATTGTACAGGGCATCCTTGACACATGCACTTCGTGTTAGTTGCCTGGGCAGGACTGGAAGGCTACACAAGTTGCCCAGGCCAGAGAACCAAAATGTGTCAGACTTGAACCCAGCACATTGTGATCCACAGTTGACTCTCTCTTCACTTTGCTGTGTTTTCTCTCATTCTAGTATGATAGTCAGACCTCTGAAAATAGTATTCAAATAAGACTCAGTTCCCTTGAAACAGGATCTAAGGCTACCAGGAATCTTAGATAAATAGTGATAGATTTATGCCAGGTTTTTTTGTGTCCAGAGTTCTTAATCTCACTTGAGTTCTATATCAACTCTCTTAGGTAGATATGAGAATGGCAGTTGTTACATAGACCCTAAGGGGTCAATGGTTAGATTTCCAGCAGTCTGTCAATCTAGAGGAGAAAAAAACATCTTTAATATAATTAGTTTCTTTTGTAATCCCTTACATTAATAGACATTATGAAGAAAGGTCTATAAACTTCACTAAACTGCCAGAGGCGTTCATGACACAAAACAGGTTAGGAAACCCTGTCCTGCAGTTATTAATATTCCTATTTGACAGATGAGGAAACTGAGTTGCAGAGAGGTGAAATTTCCCACATTTAGAAAGTATCAGAATAGTATTTGAACTTAGGTCTCCCCAACTCCAATTTAGAACTGACACCATTATCTTCCTTTGCTCTGCTGTAATTAGTAACTCCCAGTCCATCATCTTATAGATGAGAAAATAGAAATACAGAGAAGGATGTAACCAGCCCAATGTTACCCAGCCTGAATTTCTCTGACTCCACATCTGAGACTCTTGATAATATATTATGTGTATGTGTGTGTATATTTAAATTTGAAATATTTATGTTGCAAAATTGACTTATGATTTCTTTTAGCCTTCTTAATAGGCAAATATAAGTGATTATATAGATTAGATACTCCAAAATAGATTAGAACTTGTCTGAGACTTTTTAATCACCATATAATGGAAGAAGGATTTGACTGGGAGTCTGGAGAGCGAGCAATACCTTCCCCTTACTACCCTGTAACACCTCTGGGTGGGCTTAGAAGCAAAGAATTAGAGTGAGGAAGGAGCCTAGAGGCCATCTACTTCACCTCATTCATTTTATAAATGAGGAATCAAGGCTTCAACAAGTTAAGTGATTTTTTTTCAGGATCACAAAATAGTAAGTAAATGACACAAGTTGGGGTGGAGTGTGCAACTAGATGGAGCAGTGGACACTTAAAACTTACTAGCTGTATGACCCTGAAAAAGTCACCTAACCCCAACTCTTTAAAAAAAAAAAAAAAAGAAAAAGAAAAACAGATGTGAATCTTTCTGATCCTCAAGTCCGGCATTCTGACTCCTATACTGCTGCCTCAGAGCCTTGGTTTTCTCGCTTGTAAAATGGAGCTTGCCCTGCCTTAGCCACTGACTTTTGTTAATCAATTGGGTTATAAATGGGGAGAAAAACTGAAACCTCCTAAAGCTCTATATAATTATGAGGCATTCTTCTTATTGATGAGAATGGTAAGGATAGCCTAGATATAGGCTGCTTTCATTTTTTCACCTGGCCCTTCTTCTCTGAGAAAAAGTCACATGAGAGATGTGGAAGTGCAGCCATCGAGGCATCCCTTAAGCCTTGCCCAGGCCATTCTCTCTCCCTCTGACCTGATCTCATCATTGCTATCAGTCACCCCCTCTTTTGGATAGTTTTCAAGGTGCCATTCTCTTCTGAGCTTTCCTCCTCTGTTTTACAAACCCACAAAGGTCCCAAACCATTCGGAAAGAAAACCCTCCCTTGACCCTCCCTGCCACCCACTCCAGCTGTCACGCTTCCCCTTATTCTCTGATGAACTCCTATAAAAGGTAATGCATGCTTTCTGCCTTTACTTCCTCATCACCCACTCAAGCCACAATAATTGTTCACCTTTCTATAACCCGAGCCTATTGCAGTCTACCAGCAAAAAGGACTCCGAGTTCCCTGGGCATCTTCTTAACTTCTCAGTTCTTTTAGTGGTCGTAGCATCTCTCCAGGCCCCCAGAACCATTGCCTTGGAGTCAGCTTTGACTTTTCCCTTTGCCTCCTTGTAGATCATGACAATTGCCAAGTCTTTTCTTGATGCTTCACAGGGCTGTCTCCTATCCAACCTGTATTCTCCATTGCAACTACACTGATTCAGATCTTCTCCTCCTACCTTTCAGTATCTTCCTAAATGGTCTTTTTACCTCAGATATCTCCTTTCTTCCTTGCATTCTATTACATTGCAGTTAAAAAAAATCGAAAACAAACCTTCAGTAGCTCCCTTTTGGTTTTAAAAACCTGCTTCTGGCATTCTGAAAGATGAATCCAGTCTATCTGTTCAACCTCCTGTTACTCTGCTGCAGTGTTCTAAGTTCTAACTAAATTGGGCGATTCTGTCAGTCAACAATAATATTATTATAATAATTATAATGTTACAATGATATATAATCTCACTATAGATTATATAAGAATATATAAGGATTATAATAGCTAACATTTATACAGTGCTTATTTCATGTCACTTTGATAAGTATTTTTACAAATAGTATTTGTTCTTCACATCAACTGTGGGATGTAGGTGCTATTACTGCTCCCATTTTATATATGGAGAAACTGAGACAAACAATTGTTAACTGACTTGACCAGAGTCACAGTGAGTGTTTAAGGTTGGACTTGAACTCAGGTCAAAGCAGCTAATAAATGTTTCCTATATCTGTTCCTTTTCTTTTTTTTTTTTTTTACTTATGGCCCCTCCTCTTTTTTTTTTTTTTTTTTGGAAAATACTAGTTCTATATCCATAACTTGTTGACTAGATTAGCATAACAGGTTCTTTTTGTTCCATCCTCTTTTCATCCATTTTCTTTAGTATTTATAACATTATCTTCCTCATTCCATTTTTCTTTTATAAAGTCTTCAGTGACTCCCCATTGCCAACCAAATCCATTCTGAACTCAGTGTGTGACATGGCTTTAGATGATGTCTTCCACTAAATTTCTAAGTCATTTGAATTAAAATTATTATTGCACAATAGACAAAGCAAATTTTACTCTCAAATTATGAACTTTAGCAGGCGTTGTGGCACCTTGGAACTGAGATAGGATGCTAGGTTTTGGTTTTTGTTTTTTTTTTCCCAGTGCTTATCTTTACGATCCTTATAAAGTGATAAAAGAATATATATCAATGGACAACCATATTGAGGGTGGAGTTTGAGAACAACCTCAGGCTCCCTAGCTGTTATCTTGTGATGACTCTTGTTTTTATATCTGTTTCCCAAACAGATAATAGTTTGGAGAGAAGGAAGAGGGAGAATTGATGAGGTCTGCAGGAGGACCACTGCCTACCTTTTTCCAATCTCATATGTTAATTAGTTTAACTCTCTAGAAACATTATTAACTATCTGTGATGTATGCAGTATATTATATTTGGAGCTAGGAAGTGCCCTGATCAGATATAACCAGCTGCTTATATGAAGTCTTTCTTTTGGATACTTTAGGAAAAGGGGGAGAGGAAATGAGAAATGCAGTACCATACAGTGGAAATCAAGCAGAATAACCATTCATTAAGTGTTTACTGTGTACCTTAGAGTAGATGGAAGTTACTTTAGAGGAGATAGTATTAGCAGCTGAGGAAAGGCTGCTTGAGCTGAGTCTTGAAGGAAAGGATCTTAAGGGACAATGGTAAAGAAGTAAAGAAGTCCTATAGGATGATGGTAAAGAAATAAAGAATGAAAGAAATCCAAGCATAGAAGGGAGCCAGTTCTGTTTTCAAAATGTTATGCATATGTAATCTCATTAGATCCTCACAATAACCCAATGAGGTAGGTGCTATTATTATCCCCATTTTACAAATGAGCAAACTGATTTTGAGAGAGATGATTCCACCCAGACTCACACAACAAGCAAATATCTGAGATGGAATTTGAACTCATGAGTCCAGCACCTGGCTGTGGTGTTGAGGTGGGGCTCATCATATTTGGCTTGATATAAGAATACCCAACAAATGGTAACGAACAGTGGAAAAAATCAATTCATCAATAAAACTAGCACTTATTTAGTGCCAGTTATGGTGTATCAGGCAGATACTATCTGAGGATACAAATGAAAAAAATAAAACATTTTCTTCTCTCAGGAAACATATTCTAGAAACAAATTTATGTGTGATTCATTTCCAGAAACATTTATTAAGTTCTTACTGTGTACAAAGAATTGTTCTAGGAAATAGAGATATAGAGACAAAAACATCCCACATTTCCCTGACTTCAAAGAGCTTACCTTCTAACAGAATAATTAGAGCTTTTTAGAGGACACAAACTAGTATATTGGTAATGTTGATTAAAGGGAAGGGGCAAATTTTAAAAGGGCTTCATGGAAGTATGTGGAAAAGGGTGCTAGATGTGCGATCAGCTGGATGGGTTTCCCATCCAACTGTGCTAACCTCTGCCTGTCCAACTTTGGGCTTTGGTTTCCTCATATGTATTTGATAATAATGATAATAGCTAGCATTTACATAGAATTTGAAAGAATGCAGAACACCAGACATAAGCTGTTTCACTGAATTAGGCTGTTTCAAATTCCATTGTTATCTTCAATTTGTGAAGGAGACTATTGAGACTGAAGGGAAGCTAAACCATTTGCCCCTAATCACTATACTGAGTAAGCCCAATTCTGTCAGAGACAGCTTTTGAACTCCCCTCTTTCTTACTCTTGAGATCAGCTCACCCAATGCAGAAACCCAACTGGCTAGGCCAGAAACTCTGGCCTTGATCTAAATATATAAACTCATTTTGAATTTTAGTTTTTTTTCCTACTCTTCCGGGGGATAACAATGAGGTATTGGAGAGTTGTCAGACCTATGAAAGATACACTAGAGTTAAAATGGAGAGTAGAGCTCCATTGGTAGGATGTCATCCTAATAGTGGTCTTCTCTCTCGAAGTGCTTAGGTTTCTCTTTGTTATTGTTATATATGTTGTGTGTATATATATATATGTATATATATATTGTTATATATAATATGTTTAATGATATAGTACAATATATGCAAAGGTGTTTGAATAGCTGAATGATAACTCTTCAAAGCTGAGTGGAACTAGAAAACAAATTAAATTGACATCACAGTAGATCTTGTGTGATTCTTCCTTCTGCCCCCACTTACAAACTGTTTCTTCAGTGTGGCTAGAGGGTGTAAAATGTAAACATTGTCTGTTTACTGCTTTTCTTATATGGTTATATCTTTTATCAGAATCTCCAAATTAGAAGAGAAATATGTTTTGTAGATAATTAAACTTCCTGCCATGGATAATAATTATGGGTGGAGTTTTCACAATCTGCATATGGCTTTGAGTCTTAATGACTACCTCCAGCTGTCTCTTGGGTCCATGTTGGTAGGCTGTAGGAAGAACCTCCACCTAACAGCTGTGGAGAATTTATAATATTTGGGCAAAAGGTTTTTATGATCTTTTTTTCTTTCACATCAGTAATAATTTTAACCTGAAATAGAAAATTATTTTAACAGAAATATATTATGCCTATTTATTATTATATATTAGGAAGAAATGGAATCTGTTATCATAGGTTCCTAGGATCTGATCATTTGGTTAACCACTAAGTGGAACATTTGTTGAGGACCAGTTGGAGGAAAGGTAGGCTAATATAGTGATATTTTAGCTGGGAATAATTTTCACTATTCTGGAAAATAGTTTGAAATATGAAAGAAAAACTATCCCTACCATTTTTTTTTGGCTTAGGCAATTGGGGTTAAGTGACTTGCCCAGGGTCATACAGCTAGGGAATGTTTAAGTGTGTGAAACCAGATTTGAACTCAGGTCTTCCTGACTTCAGGGCTGATGCTCTATCCACTGCGCCACCTAGCTGCCCCTATCCCTACCATTCTTACCCTTTGCCCCAGTTATCCTTCTGATGGGTAAGTAGGTAGGTAGATAGATACATAGATACATAGATGTAAATACATACACAGATAAATACATAGATGGATGGATGGATAGAGATAAGTAATAGATAGAGATGTGGACAGACAGACAGACATACACCCCTCAAGAGGTCAAATACAGAAAGACCCTATGCATACCCAAATATTCATAGCAATACTTAGAAGTCTATCAGTGAATGGCAGAATATAGTATTATACACAAATTTAATGAATTCTATTGTAATGATATTTATATGAAAAATCCAGAAAATATGAGAAGACTTGTATGAAATGATTCAGAAGAAAATTACCAGAACTAGAAGGGAAACATAGATGGTAAATACAATATTTTGAATGGGGGAAAGAAAAACAAAACATTTAAAGGCTGTCAAACTATTAACAATAATAACCAGTCCAAGAGAATTGATAATATAAGACATCACCCTCCTCTCACCAGAGAGGTGAGAAGATTGGGCAGTGGAATGTGGTCTATCTTGGTAAGATGGATTCCCTGTCTTTGTTTAGTTTTGTGAAAATGTTTCCTTCATTGGAGTGTTAGTGGAGGTTTGGAGAGATGAAAGAGAACTGATGATAATAATAATAATATAATTGATAATGTCTGGTGGAAAGGCCAGTGAATTTGGAGTCTGAAGACTTCTGTGACCAGGAGGAATCAGTAAGTCTCTTTGGGCTTGTTTTCTGCTCTCTTAAATGAGCATATTGGATGAGATTATTTTTAAGATTCTCATTAACTCTAAATTTTGTGATCTACTGTCCTATGAATTTACTAAGCATTTGGTTCAAAAATAATGTTATTCCCTCAACCCTCATAAGAACTTGGAAGGGAAAAAGAAAGTAAGAAAAACTAAATTGCATTATGAAATGAATATTGAATATAGGCTTTTCCTCTAGTTAAAATAGTGTTAAAAAGATACATTCCATATGTAGGAGGACACCTCACAGAAAATATGTTTTATTATTAGTGAAAAAATTAGAATTGTTGCCTACAGGAAAGTGATGTAGATTCTAAAATATCAGAACCAAATGATACCCAGCATCCTAGGTTACAACTTTGAACTCAATGTTCAATTATGACAAAATTCTAATTGTGGTTGTAGAAACATTTTGTCTAGATCAGAAATTTAGAGGGTGCAGATCCTCAAACTTGACTAAAGAGAAAAAAAAAAGTATCCAACAATGTTCTCGCTTCCAGGAACTTCCAGTCTAGTTGGCTCACTTGGGAAGTAGAACAACTGTGAACCTATTATCAGGAACCTAGAAAATAGAAAGTCTAATTGATTTTGAAGTGGAAGCATAGGCAAGTGCTAGTGGCTTTTGGACATAATGAGTTTCAGACAGCAACAGGAAGGAGGTGTTTGCTAGGCAGATATGATTGTGATGTCACAAATTTAAAACTGGAAGACATCATTGAGATCAAGTAATACAACCCAGATGTGATAGGTAGCTAATAACAGTCAGTACCTTTGACTCAGTTTCCAGCATTTTCCATTGAACAGTTCTCCTATATCTCAAGTGAAAGTTTAGTACTAGAAATATAGATTTGAAAGTCATTAGCTTGCAGCTCTTAGTTGAAGTTATGGAAGTAGAGAAGAAGCAACTTGAAGATCAAGAATTGAACCTTGGGGAACTGCCCAAATTAAGGAATGAAAAAAAAAGAAAACAGAAAAAACCTCTAGTGAAGGAGACAAAGAAAAATGATCAGGGGGGTAAAATTACAAGGATAATGCTGTATTCAATAAAGTTAGAGAAGCTTATTTAACTTAATTAAATGAATGATAGAGAATTGTAATGTAAAGTGAATAATTGACAAATTCACTAACTTCATTTCTCTTCTGTGGACATTATCCAGAAGTCTCAAGTATTAATATACATATTTTTTTTCAGAAGAAAAATAAAACTAGGAACAAAATGGTCATCAGTGAAAATTACTGTAGGTCTTTTATTTTTTTAGCTCATCATAAATTCTGTCTTAACATAATTATTCTAGTGTTTGTCCTCTTTGAGTTGCAATCTGGTTAGCTCAGGAAAAGCAATGTTTTATCTAGGTCAAGCTTTCAGAATTTTGCAGTCAGGCTTATTGATAATCTTTTATCCATTCTAGTCTCTGACTATTAATTTTTTTGCTTACTTTTCTGTAGTTCTGCCATACTTCTTGTCTTTCTTCTATATACAGAGTACTTGTACAGAAAAATATCTACCTAAGCAAATTTGAATAACCTTGTTTAATAGATTTCAAAATCATTACATATAAGGCCTTGTCCCTGCTCACTCTTAGCCGGGCAAATTTTTTTTTTATCCCTCCTAATAGTTTTCAGCAAATTGTTAGACTGAAAATGCAGCCTACCTTATAGGAAGGATGATGAATTCTAAATCCTACACACAGGATTCAGGGAATCATCTATCTGGTCAGTTCGCTTAGTCTGTCAATTGAGTGAAGTAAGATCAGTCAAACCACTTCTTGAATTGAGAAGTTAAGTATGTATGTCTATATTAAACCCACTGTTGTAATTTTTGAATACTAATGCTGACTTCTCTTGGACTCCACTAGTTGTAGACTTTGGGTTATATTTTATTTCATCTTTTAAGTGGGAATAATAATTGATCTACCTATCTTACCCAATAGCTGTGAGCACCATATGTATATATACACACACACATATATATATATATATGTATACACACATATATATGTACATATATTATATATATAAAGCATTTTTATCCTGAGGAATATTATGTAAATTACTGGCATTTTACCACTTTCTCATTCTCATCTTTTCAGATGGAGTTATGGTAGAAACAGTCCAAGGATAAGTTGCTATTCTGCTACCATTCTTTCAGATTTAATCTTTCATTGACCATAATACAGGTGGATAAAATGATGATTTAAAAAGAAAATAATTGAAGAAGAGTAATGTGGTGAAAGCTTATATTACTAATACTCTTTAAAAGCTTTGGGATAACCCCATTAGGAGGAATGATGGGAATGGTGTGTACCTTTTTCCTTTTCTCACACAGATTGATTTCCTTATTCTAGATCTCTATATTTTGCAAGCTTTTCATTCCAAGTAGTTTGGTAATCATGAACATTCAACTTGATGGCATTTATTAATTTATATTTATAGATCAAGTTTATGTAGTTGTGGACAAGAGCTCTAATAATGCTCTTATTTTAGGACATTTTAGTGAATCCTCAGGGATATCTTGAAGTTTATCTTTATACTCTGGGGATTTGTCAAATGTTAGTTATAATGCAGAGTAAGCATTAATTATGCACCAGAAGTACATAATCCTAGCTACCTATCTATATTCCATGAGTTGCAAAATGTTTGTAATCTACCATGATATGCTGTGCAACTTTCCATCACTTTATTAAATAATTTGCATTGATCAATAAATCCTTGCTGCTTGAGGCTAACTTTAATTTCTGATGTCAGTGACCTTAATCCTACTGTCTGTCATAAACTTTTATGTTTCTAAAGAAATGTTATGGCTTAGCCGTTTGTTTGATGCCTTTTTTAGGGGAGGGATGGTGGGGTGTATCATGAGTTGAGTTCATTTGGATTTGCCCACATTGAGACTTTTCCCTTGGATTTCACTTATTTCAAAGCCTTCATGTGAAGATAACCCATTTTCAGTTGCTTTAAATAAATCTATTGGTATCTACTTTGACTACTATTTTCTCAAGTGAGCTCTGCTTTTTTCCAAAAGTATATAAATTTCTGACATACTCATTATGTGCTCAGTAACCTTCCTCTTTTTTGAGAAGGAAACATTAATCTTTCCAAAGGTAACTTGGGGTGAAAGTACCTTATATTTCAAAAATGATGTTGATGTTTTTGCTTGGACGTTTAGATAAGTTGTTCATTTTTACTATACTAAAGTATATACTATGTTGCTTATCATATAGGTATTAATTATTGTAATACATACATCCTTTCTATTGAACTTTGACTTCAGGATTCCAGTCAATATTTTATCCTACATAAATTCATATTTCTCTTTGATAAACTTCTATAGGACTTTCTTGAAGTCCTATTCTATAGGACTTGCTTGAAGAAGACCACAATATTTCTAAGTTTTATCCTTAATGACTATTTAGATTTCATTTCCAAATTCAAGATCAAAGCTCTCAGCTTCATTTCTTTTTTGTTGCATATTAAGAAGTTGACATTTTTGAAATCCAAGTGATATTTTGATAATGGATTCCAGGCTAGGTAGAATCATAGCAAACTCAAACTGTCACCCATGAAAGTGCCTCATTTTGTAGATTTTGCTGTTGATAGTATGTTATTTTCCAGCAAGTATATCTGCTATATTATCATTCTCATACTACTTGGATCTTTTTTATATGTTTGTAGTATTTGAGAAAGCCATGAGTGAGGAATCGAGTCAAAGGCTTTGTAGTAATCCATAGAGGTTATTATAAATGTTTGAGTATTTTAGGTGCTTTGTTTGCCAGCTCCATAATGAACTGTTTCCTTTCAACCCTCCACCTTTTCTTTTTCTTTTTGCTCCTCAGTCAATATATTAGATCCCCCCCCCCGAAATACAAACTGTCAATGCTTTGTATGAAGGAAATAAACTCTTCATTCTGTCTTTGGAGGGTCATGGTTTTCACCTTTTGGTAATACTGTATGTAATATGTAATACCTTCTGAAAGGAAGTTGGAATTGGACACGTTTTAGAGAGAAAGTTGATAAAATGCTTTGTCTAACAATTTGTCCACCATTGTGACGTGTTGGGTTTAATAATTATGGATCATATCCAGCCCAATTACTTACAGGGAACCTAGAGTTCTAATCATCTCTTTTTACTTAGATATCCTTCATTGTATAAAAGGTATACAAGTTTTCTGTTTTGCATTTGAACCAACTTGCATCTTTGTTACTCTTTCATCCATATAGAAGATCCCAAATTTTCCACATTTTCTTTTTGGGGACTTCTCTTTTTTATTTTTTAAAATTTTATTGGACTTGAGATTTTATTAGGTTGTAACAGTGGTTCTTTTTTTTAAGCTTTTTTTTATTTGCAAAACATATGCATGGGTAATTTTTCAACAATGACTCTTCCAAAACTTTCTGTTACAATTTTTCCCCCCTACCCTTTGCCCTCTCCCCTAGATGGCAGGAAGTCCAATACATGTTAACCATGTCAAAATACTTGACAAATCGAATGTATATACATATTTATACAGTTATCTTGCTGCACAAGAAAAATCAGATGTACAAGAAAAAAAATCTAAGAAGGGAAATATAATGCAAGCAAACGTCAATAGAGAGCATGAAAATGTTATGTTGTAGTCCACATTCAGATCCCTCTCTCTGAGTGTATATAGCTTTCTTTGTCACTGAACAATTGGAGCTGGTTTGAAACATCCCATTGTTGAAGAGAGCCATGTCCATCAGAATTGATCATCATAGAGTCTTGTTGTTGCTGTGTATAATGATCTCCTGGTTCTACTAATTTCACTTAGCATCAGTTCATACAAGTCTCTCCAGGCCTCTTTGAAATCATCCTGCTGGTCGATTCTTACAGAACAATAATATTCCATGACATTCATATACCATAATTTATTCAACCATTCTCCAATTGATGGGCATCCATTCAGTTTCCAGTTTCTAGCCACTACAAAAAGGGCTGCCACAAACATTTTTGCATATGTGGGGCCCTTTCCTTCCTTTAAGATCTCTTTGGATTGTAAGCCCAATAGAAACACTGTTGGGTAAAAAGGTATGCACAGTTTGATAACTTTTTGAGTATAGTTCCAAATTGCTCTCCAGAATGGTTGGATCCGTTCACAAGGGGACTTGTCTTTAATTTTTTTTCATTTATTTCTTTAGCTTATGAAAGAATTTTTAATTGGAGTGAAGTTGCTTTTTTCTTTTGTTTTTGTTTTTGTTTTTGTTGTTGTTGTTGTTCTTTTTACTGCTTTGATTGATCTCTTGACCTTTTGGTTTTTCCTTTTTATTAGTGACCAAGGATTTCAAAGGTTTCTGATCATTTTTTTATTTGTTTTCTAGATTGAATACTAGAAATTTTTTCATTGCCTTTAGTGGGCCCATATTGGTATGCAGATATTGATAACTAGATATTGATATAATTTTCCAATGTCTCTTTATAGGTCTTCAGTTGTTTTCTAAAGTCACATTACAGTGATATTACAAGATAGAGCCACCTTTTCTTCTATGGTCCTTACTGTGGTAACAATTGTGGTCTATACTATCGTATATATACCCTGACATGGTTTTATTTTCAATTATTTTTAGAGAATGCATTTTTTTTTGTGATGAATAAAATAGATATCAGTTTTTAATATTCTGTTTTTGGTAAAGTTGGTTTCATGTTATCAAATGCAAAATAATTTCTAAGTATGCTTTTTTTTTCAAAATCATTCCATTGCTATACAGCTTTTAAGAGCTGTTATAAAACCTGTTATATAACCTTTCATCTTTTGTTAAGCATAGATTCTCAATACCATCCTGTTCTTCAGTTTTTTTGAAGAGTTTTGAAGTAATTCTTCAATTTTTGTTTTTATTTCATCTAATCTTCATTAAGTTAAATTAACAAGTATTTATGAAGCACCTATTATGTGCTAGAGAGTATATGGATGTTCAAGTAGGACTAGCATCTTGTAAGGGATTGCCAAAAACAAAGGATAAACAATAACAATTATGTACCAGGCACTGTACTCAGAAGTGACAATATGAATAAAAGCAAAAAACAAAGTAATAAAAATAAAACAAAAGTATTTCTTACATTCTAATAGGGATTGTATTTGTAATCACAATCTAATCGTGAACCAAATTCAACTAGGGGAAATGACAAGCAAGCAAATGTACAAATAAGATATGCAAATGTCCCAAAAGTCCTAATGTAGTTTAAAAGTTTTAAAACTCAAAATTACAAGAAGCATTTGGGATGCCTATATATCTGATAAATTGGAGATAATCTTGGAAGACAAGCACAGAAATTAAGGAAAAATGGGAAAGACTTTTAAAATCCATTTTAAAATTAAAAAAAAAAACACATTTTGTAGGACTTTCACTGAGACTTGAAATTTTGGATAGCCAAAAGGCAAAAATAGGAGGTAGAGAATTCTAGGCATGAGGGGAAAGACAGCCAATGAAAATTGCTTCTTTTAGCAAATGAAGTATTTTGTGAGAGGAACACTAAAGAGAATAGTCTCGCTGCATCACAAATTACATGGAGGAAAATAAGGTTTATGAAAACTATGTAGGTAGGACGTTGGATGGGGGCCTATAAAGGACTTTAAAGTCTCTCCAAAGGATTTTGTATTTGATCCTGTAGCTTATAAGATCTTTCTGGAGTTTATTGAATAGGGAGTAATATGGGTAGACTTGTGCCTTAAGATCAATTTGACAGATGGATGAAGATTAGATTGGACAAGACAGAGACAAAGCAGGGAGACCAACTGGTAGACTATTGAAATATTTCAGGCATGAGGTATTAAAGGCCTGGAAACAAAGTATTGACAGTGTCAGAGAAGAGAATGAAGCAAGTTGTTAGAAAAGTCGAGTTGGCAAGACTTGGCAATTGCTTGGATATGGGGGAGTATGTGTAACAGAAAGTAAATGATCAAGGAAGAAATCTAGATTATGACTTGAGGTGCTGGAAAGGATGGTGATATTTGTAATAGTAATAGGGAAATTAGGAAAAGGGAAATTTTGAGAGGCAGATAATGCTTTAGAAGTGAAATTATTTGTTGTAATTCCTCTGCAAACATCTGCAGTGTGTTGTTATGTAACTTGCATCTAAGAATCCAAAATAGTATGAAATACTTGCCTATGATAGATATGATGTTTCCAATTTTGTTAAGCTGAGTACTGACCCATAGCTAAAGTAGTCATATCTTTAGTTCATATTTTGTTAACTTGTGCTTTTTCTGCTTTGTTTCAAAGTATTTCCAACAGGTTGGGATATGGGTGTTTCTGATTTATTCTGATCTATTTTGACTTCTTCTAATTAATATCCCTTCAGGAATTGGCTTCACCCCACTTAGAATATAAGCCCCTTGAGAGCAGGCTCTGTCTTCTTTGCTGGGATTTATATCCTAGCTCTTATCACAATGCATGGTAAACACTTAAGTGCTCTGGCTATCAGAAAGGATTAAATGTTTACTGTTTCTGAAGCAATGTGTCAGACACTTGGCTACAAATACTTTTTATTTTTTGACAACAGTCTGCTCTCAGGGAACTCCTATTCTAATAGAAGGAGATGACATAAAGATTTCCTTTGCAAGTCAAATGGAAAGGTCCCCATGATCCCTAGGGAGCAGTGACAGAACGGATGATAATGCATCATTTCCATTAGCAGCATTTTCATTGATCAAGCCATATACATTTCTGATTTTCAGTCATTTGATTATACCAAGGCTTTGGTGGTATAGCCTGTCTTTTTTTAGGCTCAGTGGTTGTAACTTCTGAGAAGATAGCAACCAGCTCTCATCTTTGCCAAGGTTTGATTCCCAGGTTATTGGCTGTGGGAATGAGCTGAAAGCAAGGGGCCCATGGTTCACAGTTCTGCTATTCTCAAGGCTCTTGGGACCAGAGTTCTGGCCTCTATCCATATGAACCCAAGGGCGAGTGGTAGTTGTGATATGGTGACCATGCTTTGAGGTGACCAGCATATGCTGTGCCATGTCTCTTCCTAAGATTGTCTTGCTGTTGGAACACACCCTTCTTGGCTCTCTGTGTAAAATAGTTCATCGTGACGGTTCCCCATAAAGCTACTCTTTAACTTCATGATACCCCATTTATTTAGAGTCACAGGAGCAGTCTCAGCAATACCCTGTGGAGGACTGGGGCTGGGAAAGGAGAAGGGCTGCTAATATAATCTTGCACGAGCCTTCAGAGCCTAATAGGCTAGTTTTCTCTGGTTTCCCACCAAGTTTTCCTAGACACTGCTGTGATCTGAGAGCATGTGGGATGCCATCCTTACTGTATATCATCTTATCATGGCTGCCTTCTCTTACTTGGTCACTTTCCCATCAGCATGAATAATAGGTTGGACTTTAAGGATGCTTTGCTGTCTTTTAGATGGACTTCAGATAGGAATTGTGCTGGGACAAATCTCCACCTTGCTATATTAGAGTCAGACACATTATTGTTGTTATGAATTTTTTTGAGTTTCTGGCCCCTCTTATCCTTGCCTGTTTGGACTGGCTGATAATCAGGTTCAATCAAGGCAAGTTCCTTTGGAAGGGCCTTAGGATATTTCAATTTAGACTTTATGGAAACCTCATGAAAGTTCTTTCGGGGCTATTCCAATTATATCTCAATTGTTCTTAGAGATGGAATGTTGTATTATCAGACATACATCTAATATGTGCCCCTGTGATTTTCTTTTGGATGACAGGATTGAGGGATTAACCAACCAGAAATCTCCTCTAGGTTTCTGCTTTTTACTATTTACTGTCCTTGCTCTTTACCATTCCCTTTTTCCCAGCATCATCATGCCTCTTTTTTTCTACTGCTCTGATACTTTATCGTTACCCCAGAGGTTGGAATAAATGGCCTTCCCAAAGCCACAATCAATGGCGTTCCGTAAGGTGTGAAAGGAGAGTACATCTGGCAATTTTCCCACCGTCATCTCTCCCTTCCCAGAAAAAAGATACATTGAACTCTGCTGTGTCTGCTCATTATAACTTCTGTGGATTTGAAATTCACTCCCAAACTTGGCTCAGTAGCACAGCACCACCAAATGATCCTAGTACCTGGAAAAATACCCCCCCTTTTTTTTTCCTTTTGCAAAAAAAAAAAATTCTCATCAGAATTGGTCTGCTGGTAATAAGTGTAAGGAAAATTATTTTTGAATACAATTATATATGTTGACTGTTCTGCACAATATTTTCCTAAATATTCAATTTTCAAAAATTTCCCCCTCAATCTTAGAGCTAAGATCAGTGGGCCATTTCAATTTTTATTGAAACAAATAAACCCAATAAAAACACTTATGCTGAGAGCTGTGGTTCCACAATAAAAAAAAATCACCCTGTATTGAATTTATTGATTTATTTATTTACTTCAACTGGAAAATCGAGTATTGTGTTAATGCATTTTATAAGAATCACACTGCTCGATGAAATGGCTAATTTATTTTAGCGTATACATAAATAGCTAGCAATTTTCCATGAGACAGGCTAATGAAAATGGTGCCATGAAATTGTCTATACTATGAGGAGTGATGGAGGCGAGTTATTATTGGTTGAGTGCTAAGACGTAGTGAACTGGCCATCATGTCTTTGAACTTTTGAACTGCTACTTGGGTGTGTGATTTATTGATTTTGAGATCTCTCTGTTGAGTTCAAGTTTAGTTTTTGCACAAGCAGGGCAGATAAGTAGCATATGATATTTAATTTCATGGGTATTTGGGGTTAAAACGTATCTTTTAGAAGAATGCTAAACATGTTTTAATAAAACATGAGCTGCAGAGGTTTTAAGTTTCTTTCAATCTAAACTGGATATGATAAGGGCAGATGCTATTAAGGGGCAACCCGCCTTGTTCTAAGATCCCCAGGCTCCGGGTACCTGGATGGGGAGTTGGACAAGTTTAACCATCTCCATGTGCATTTTATTTGTTAAATAAATCTGACTTCGTTCTTAATGAACTGCCCGATTTTGCATCTCAACTTTAGTTCCCTGCCTCGCCTCTCACATCGCCTTATTGTCTGGGGAGGTGCCTGGTACCGAGCTCCCTCTGTCTTGTTATTCTGAGCTCCTTGCTCATCACAGGGGCGCTCGCCTTTCGGACTGAGTTCTGTAGCCCGGGCTGGCTATTCAAACACCCTCCATGGGGCTGCGCTTCCTGGGCAGCTGCTGGCTGACGGGCAGCCGCCGCTCCCACCTAGGGGATTGAATTCAGGAAACTTGCCCCGTGTTACAGCTCCCTTCGGATCCCGCCTGCGGTGGCCAGGGCACTAGCAGGCCAGGGAATCCCGCTTGCTGCTCAGACCCCAAAATATCATACTTAGGGTTCATGGCCATAAAATGGCCTGGACTCCCCCCCCCCTTTTTTTTCATTTAGGTTCGTTGGAACTGGGGAACTTTTCTGATAAATGTGTCTGCTTGGGACTTAACGTCTTGAGAGTATTTTGAGTGCGTCTCCGTAATTAAAAAGAGGCAGTTTGGCCGTGGTATTTTGTGATTTGGGGGATAGTGGGGGGAGGCTTGATCATGTGAAACTCCCCGAGGTCTGCAGCAGCCGCTGGAACAGCAGCAGCAGCAGCTGCAGCTCGCCGGCGCGCACAGAAAACATACACACACACTCACTCACACACACACACACATACACTCAACACACATGTATACATGTGCACACATCATATACACACCTGACTCAGTGTCACCCCCCCCCCCGGAAAAGTGGGATTTCGTGAGTCTGCTGAGATCGGGACAGCTGCCTGTGAAAAACTGATTAATTTAGAAAGTACTTTTGAAGAAAAAATGCCCCCGAAATTTTAGCCTTCTCTAGGAGGTGAGGAGTGGGGGGAGCTTGCAAGGGTTTGGGAGAGGTCTTGACGGGGCTGGGATCCTTTAATGATTAAACTGGCTCAGCTCTCTATTTGGATGATAAAAAGCTTTTTTTCTTGCATTGCAAACATTCTCAGCAAATTTAAAGTCAGATTTGGAAGCTACACAAACACACACAAATACACACACGCGCACACAAATAAGGCCTGTTGGAACTCTAAAACAAAACTAGTGGGAAAGGCTAAAAACAGGACAGACACCAACACCATTAGCTGGAGAGAAAAAAAAAATTTCCATTTCACTGCAACTCTGTTATTGTTTACTTTACCATACACATCCTAATATGGTTACCTCCCTGTCAAGGCGGCCCAGCTAGGGGTTGAGGGGCCCCCTCAGGGAGAAGCTCCCAACTGCTTCTCAGACAATAAGAAACAAACGGCCCAACTCCACAAAAGGCTGCCCGGAAAATGTGTCAAATAAATCCTAAAGAACTCTTCTTGCTTCTGCCACACTGCTCTGTATGTGTAAACCTGCTTTATGCCATGCTGCCCAGGCTCAGCTACATTTGTTTGGAAATGTAAACCCCGGTGCTCTCTCTCTCTCTATATTTTTTTTCCAATTCATTTGAGGGCTGTGGATTAATTCCTTGAGACATATCTTTGCATCCGCGTTTCATGAGTTATGTTTGCTGGAGCCTTTTACTAGGAACATTAAGGTAAGAATGTTGATTTAGCCCGGGACCTTTGTCACTCAAACTAATGCTCATCAGTGATATAGACATTGTAAAGAAATACTGCTCAGGTCTCTGGTCGCCCCACTCCCCAAAGCGAGCTGTGCGATTGCTTTTAATGGTCATGCATGGGATCTACAAATGCCAGGACTTGTAGATGTTGATGGAACAGAGGTGTACTCACTCTAGTGTAAACACTGCTGAAAATACCCGATTGTTGCTACCAATTGGCGGCTACAACAGTTTCCTTAGAGGCTTTTTCGGTTATTTCTTCTTCTCTCTACTTGTGGTTTTGCTGAAGCCTCCTGGTTGTTCCCAAATCCTCATGGTCTTGAGGCTTGCCTGTTATTATCTGCAACACCAGAACAAAGGTAGGTTGTTAAAACTGTGTGCTCCGGGGGAGGGACAAGTTATTTTTGGAAGGTTGTCTTCCTAGTGCATGACTGGCTGACCTAAAAGGAGGGGGGGAAAAAAGAAAAGAAAAAGAAAAAAGATCTCCTCCCTGGAGCCTAGGCATGAGTGAGTGTGGACTGGGGCAGCTTTTTTATGGAGTGGAGTTGCTTTTTATGCAACTCAGAGAAGCAGCATCCTTTAGAGAATATGCTCAGTTAGGTCCTGGGGAAGACACCCGACACTGATGCAACCTTTAACGTGTGCATTTCATTACCAAGCTGGATTTGAACATTTGGTAATGCATGGATTTATGGGCTCAGATAAGAAGAGTTCCTATTCAAATTTGCAATAAGGATTATCGAAATGGAAAAGTGACTTTATAAAAAAAAATGTGAAGGTTTAAGTGTTTGGGTGACTGTCATTGTAATACACCTTTTCAGTGACTCTCCAAGTGCTTTAATTCCCCGGACACCTTCACTTATTTCTTAATTGTTCTATTCTCTAATTCTGAAGGATTTGCTGACGTTCTGTACTGGAACCAAGGTAGAGCTTTTTTTTCCCAAACAAATGTAGCTTGCTCTATTTTTATTTTTTTTTTATTTTTTGGCTAATGTTCTAAAGTGATAATGCAGTAATCATAAGACAACAACGGCCAGGAATATTTAGCACATCCTGCAAAGAGGGGACTAGAATTCAGTGAGACAAATTCATAATTGAATATAAAAGCAAGTTAACTATTGGCGAGAGATGTTATTGCTTACCAGTCATCACAAATACACTTGGTGATGGGATACACACTGTGGTTCTTAAGGAAAAAAAAAATCAAATGGAATTGACTTAATACTTGCCGGACTGTACTCGTCCAGACAGGACTCCAAGGGAACTATCTGAGTCCATGGCAGGTCTCTCTCTAATCCAGATTGAAATACCTGTTGTAAATACCGTTGTTCCAGTGCCATTGTAGAGTCGTGCCACAGCTGCTGGTCTTTTCAGGACACCTCTGCTCCGTTGTTGAACTTCAGTTTTCAGAATTTGATTTCAAATGATTATTATCCTTATACATTCCTGTGGATTTCTTGGCTATGTGGCATTTCCATTTCAGGACATGCAGTCTAGCCCCTGCTAAGGTGAAGTTCTTTGGGGGAAAATAATGTAAACATAATCCATTTAACAAAAAAAAAAAAAAAAGAATTTCAACAGCCCAAAAGTTTTCATCTCAGAAAACTGGTGAATGTCGCTGTCATGAAATCTAATTATGTGGGGTACTGAATCTAAACAAAAATAAATACATTTTAGAAATGCAACTTTAAGACACACTTTTAAAGATCTATCTCTCTCTATATTTCCCTCTCTCTATATATATATATATCTTTTAAACTCTGGGGGCCATCAAGGAGTGATAGGACTGACTAGCCTTTAATTAGACGTGCAGATACTCACATTTTATAGGGATTTATGTTAGAACATGGAATGGCGGGTGGCTGTTTCCTCATTATGATTTCTCCCTGCACATAATGAGGTTCATCATTAGTTGATGGAGTGAATTTGCCCTAGCTCTACCTTGAAAGGCACATAATTTACATATTGCTTCAGAGCCTAAGCTTTAATGGATTCCTCCATGAATAAAATGAAAAGCTACTTTCTTTAAATTTTTGAACACTGTTTAGATAATACGGATTTAATAAGACATTCAATTTGCTTGTTAAGTATATTTGAAAGTGCATCGTCCCATTTTAGGGCATGTATATTTTTTTTACCAAAATTTATTTTTGTTTGCCTTATTTTATATCACAGTAACATGGTTGCAGTCAAAGCTGCATCACAGGGAGCTTGTTTGGTGTGTGTGTGTGTGTGTGTGTGTGTGTGTGTGTGTGTGTGTTTGTATCCATTAATTGTTAAGCATTAGAGGGAATCTTACTTGGCTTGGGCACTGTTGTGACTTAGGCATGAAATAGCTGACTGTTTGCTCCTTTGCCATTGCTGCTGTCAAAGCTGTCTGTGTAAAAACTCTTCATGGTATTTTGTTAATATGTGCATTTTGAAATCTTCGACTTGGATGGCTACTGTTTCAGTTACAGCAGTTGTGGGAGGTGTGTGTGTGTGTGTGTGTGTGTGTGTGTGTGTGTGTGTGTGTGTGTGTGTGACTTAGAGTCTGACATTGATAAAACCTGCTAGTCCTACCTCCCTCTTTATTTTAATGAGAGGAGAGCAGCAAAAACTTCCCTGCTACCCGTCTACCTCCAAAACTGCTGTGTAGATATGATTAGATTAGAGCCAATTGAATTGTAGGCTGGCTAATATGTTATCAAGTCATCAACTTATGGTCTACACCATAGATTTTGCAAGTGTCTCTCTCTCTCTCTCTCTCTCTCTCTCTCTCTCTCTCTCTCTCTCTCTCTCTCTCTCTCTCTTACAATATCTTTCTCTTTTTCTTTTTTTTCTCTCTCTCTGTCTGTCTCCACCCTCCCAGTCCCCCTTCTCTTAAGATTGGAAGAAAGTGGGAACAAACAGCCCACACTTAACACTTGGGAAATCTCAACCAATGAAGTCCTTTCCATTAGTGTAGGGAATTTATGTAATAGCATGTTATTGAACAAGTCCTTTGCCTCTTTGAGAAAGGTAACCCTTGCCTTGTTATCAATAGTTTTTGCTGCAAGTGGAAATGGGTCCCTGTAGTTTGTCACTTTCAGTGGCGTTGGAGGTATCTAAATAAACACAGAAGTCTTGTTTTGATCGAATGCTTTATTCTCTGAAAATGAAGAGCATATATTAACATTAATAGAAGAGTGAGTGTCATTCTTTTTGAGGTAATTTACCTCTGCTGCAGACCTGTCTGCTTCAAGAATCTTCCTCTGTTCTAAAACATATATTTGTTTAGGGAGTTTTCATTGAAGTGTACATGACAATTACAGCTGTTCATTAACAAAATTGGGTATTTGTTTTAAACTTTAACCAATCACTTTGATATGCTAATTATGGTGTAATTTAATTTGAGCCCTGTAATGATGATGCCGTTATTATGGACATAAATGATGCAGTTAAGCTGAGAGTAATCTCATTTGCATACTGTACATGCCAGTAAATTAAGCCCTTTCTTCGACTCCTTCAGCTTTAATTTTCCACTTCTTTTCACACAGCTCCTTTTCAGCCACTCTCTTCTAAGCCC
This sequence comes from Myrmecobius fasciatus, assembly GCA_023553655.1. NCBI lineage: Eukaryota > Metazoa > Chordata > Mammalia > Dasyuromorphia > Myrmecobiidae > Myrmecobius > Myrmecobius fasciatus. Next base: position 7,221 of record JAJPUD010004932.1, on the reverse strand, counting down.
ACTTTGTAATAGTCCTGATGACTGTTTGATGTGGAGAGTTGCTGCACCACAATACTGCAAGACACAAGATGTAACATTTAAAGGATTCATTATCCTACTGAGTGTTTGTTCTTTAAGAAGGAAGGATGAGAGAGGACCAATGGTTTCCTCTCCATGGAGTTTCAGGTAGCTGACAAACATGTCTCTGGTGTCTTTCTTCTTCAGTGTTCTGTCTTCAAATCCCCTCAAACTCTAGCAGTCCCCGATCAATCGAAGACAAGGCCAAAGCCTATGGTTACACAACAGTGTTCACCTCTAATACTGGGGTTAATTTTCATTAACACTTTTTTTTCTTTTCTTTCTTTCTTTCTTTTTTTTCATTTATCACTCAAAATTGAAGCATACAGGTCATAATATTTCTTACTCAATTCCAAATCATGACCATGTTAAAGAAGCAAATTTCTCTTGGCCCTTTAGGATTGCTCCATGTATTTCCACTTGATATATTAGGGGAAAAATCTCATCTGCCTACCTGCTAAATCACTAGGATATTGAATTATAGTTGACTGCCTTATTGTATGTTGTATCCCTGGCACTTAGCACAGTGCCTGGCACATAGTAGGCACTTAAATGTTTTTCTTTATTGATTAATAATTATCATGTATAGGGGATTTACTAAGTATTCTCTCTATATTACTTCACTTATTCTAAAGTCCTGTTCGTGTTTCTCATGTCTAACATTATATCCCTTCTCTTTAGATCTTTTCACCCTCTCACCTTGGGGATGTCCTTCATTTTCTTCAAAGTACAAGTCAGATACCACCTTCTGAAGTCTTTCTTGAGAGTTCTCATGCCTCTCCATCTCAAAATTAGTTTCTATTTTGTTTGTTTTTTATATTATATATGTTCATGTTTTCTCTCCCCTATAGAATATATACATTCCTTGATCTCAGGGTCTATTTCTACTTTTGTGTCATCTTTTATTCTGACAAGTGCAATATTTGGCACATAGAAGGTGCTTAATGAATTGTTATTGATTGGATGGTTCATATTGACAATAATAAACATTTGTAAGTACCTTCTATGTATCAGGGATTGTACTAAGGACTGGAGAAACATAAAGAGGCATACAATACATAAAGCTACATAAAGACGATCCCTGACTTGAAAAACCTTACAATCTAATGGGGGGAAAAACATGTAAGCAAATATATACAAAGCACATAGGGAATAATTGTCAGAAGGAAGGCACCAGATTTAAGAGGGATTGGGAAAAGCTTCCTGTAAAAGTTGGGATTTTAGCTGGAACATAAGGAAACCAGGGAAACCAGTTGTGAATAAGGAGGGAGAGAATTCCAGGCACAGGGGACAGCCAAAGAAAGTGCCTAGAGCCAAAAGATAGTGTCTGGTTTGTAGCAGGCCAGTATCACTGGAAGAGATCATGGTAGGGAATAGGGTGTAATACTGGAAAGATAGGAGGGGACTGGGTTATGAAGGGCTTTGAATGACAAACAAAACATTTTTGTTTGATCCTGGAGATAATAGGGAACCACTGAGGGTTACTGAGTGGAGGGGGCTGGTGACATAATTAGATTTTTGCTTTAGAAAAAAACTAACCTTGATAGCTGAATGAAAGATGTATTGGAATGGGAGAGATGTGAGGCAGACAGATCCAATTACAAACTATTGCAGTAGTTCAGATGTGAGGTGAAGAGGGCCTGCGGCACTAAAGGAGTAACACGGCCAGAGAAGAAAAAGAAAAGAAAAAAAAGAGTATTTGAAAGATGTTGTAAATGTGAAATCTCCAGACATTGGCAACAGGTTGGAAATGGGGAGGGTTGAAAGCTAGGGAGGAACTTGAGGAACTGGGAGGATGATATTGTCTGCTACAGTAATAGGAAAGTTGAGGGTGGGGTATAGAAAGAAAGATAATGAATTTTGGTTTTGAACATGTTTAATCTACTGGATGTATACTGGAATCCAGTTGGAGATGTACAAAAGGCAGTTAGAAAATGCAAGTTTGGAAGTCCACACAGAGGATGGGATAAGATAGGTCCATTTGAAAATCATTAGCATGGAGATGGGGAATGAGTTGCTAATGGTTGCCTAGCAGCAGTGAGGGCCCAATGGAGATTGTGCAAAATAAAGTTGTGGACCCAATCAGTTGTATAATTTTCTTCACCTTCATTCATAGCATGTGTATGGGAGTATTGGTGGGAATGATACAGGCTAAGACTTGATAGGTATATTTGACTGTTTAAAGGGTTTAGGGAGTCAGTAAAAGAAGAGAGTGTAGAGATGAATTGATTCACTGAGAGGTTAAGATGGGGAAAAGAGATGAGAGTCTTTTAAAACTATAGATCAAAGAGTAGGTCCTACTGGAGGGAAAGGTCCCCCTTCCCCAGGGAGTTTCTTTTACTCCCTGAAATCACATCTTAATTCAAAAAAGTAGATTGCATTTTAATCTGACTGTTGAGGTTGCTCCAATGCTAGCTTTTAGTGGATCAGAACTCAGAATTTTGTTACTGAATCAAAACCTCTTAAACTAATAGCTTTACTTCCTCACTTCATCATTTATGAAAAACAACATTCTAGGTTTATAGTATGTTTAAAGCAAGATGACTCTTTGTATGGACTTCTTGGACTAAGCCTTTGTTTTGTAACCTTTCCATTCAGACATGATAGCTTCCGTATGAACTGCAATACAAAACTTTTGCAACAGTTTGAATCAGCAAATGTGAGGAGACTCAATTCTTATGCTCCATGGAGAGTTTCCCTTAGTCTTGAAGCCCCTCAGAATTGAGTGGGTGTAATTAAGATTGAATCCATTCTTCTGTCTCAAGCAAAGTTCAGAGGATCAGAAAGAGTTGATATGTGACTTTCTTGCAAGCTACTTCCTTGGCCAATGATACACATACAAAATAATCATTGAGTACTCCTGACCTAATCAGAGACAGCTGATTTGCTCACTGGCCTGCTTCTTATGGACTTATGGACTTTCTCAATAAGAAATTGCAAATTTTCTCATTCTGGCCTGTGTCTGCCATGTCCATGCCTTTGTGCTTCCCTCCCCAACAGTTCTTTAACATGGAAGCCCTCTCTTTAATGGTCAAAGGTTTCGATGGAGGACTATTTCTGTGGAAAAGGGCAAGCAGGGTTTTACTTCAGGGTTTTGCTTGAGCAGGTGACAGCTAATGCTTATTAAGTGGTATTTTTTTTTGTAAACTTTGATGGAAATAAGACATTTTACAACCTCTCCTGAGTGTATTTTTCTAAGCACTAAGGTCATTATTTGTCTTTTGTGTCAGGGAAGGTCAGATTCTGCTTCTCCTTGCCCCCCTCTCCTTTACAGATACTCCAAAGTGACATGGACTTCATGCTGTTAAGGTTGTTCAGACACTGATTAAGATTTTATACATCAACTCTTGATCGGACATACCTAGCCTCAAGTGCAGATTTTCCATTGACATTTCCCAGAGTTGTAGAAGACCCAATCTTACATTACAAGAGGCCAAGGAAAGGGGGAAGATGACTTGAAGAATTATTTTGGAGCTTTGCCAAAATTTGATATCTTTTCAGATCAGGTACATTGCCACTCATCAAAAGAGAGGTCAAGAGAGACCTGTAGTGCTTGGTGCTTCTTGTACTTGGGAACCTCAAAGGAATGGGGGAGGGAATGTAAGTATTCCCTGATCTGAAAATATTTCATACAGAAGTGCCAGCCTTGTAGTAGTGGCAAAGCATGAACTCAGAGAGGATGTTTATAATTATGAAATTAGGATACATCTAGCTGTGTGACCCTAGGCAAGTCACTTAACCCCAATTACCTCAGCAAAAAAAAGAAAGGAAGAAAGAAAGAAAGAAAGAAAGAAAGAAAGAAAGAAAGAAAGAAAGAAAGAAAAAGAAAGAAAGAAAGAAAGAAAGAAAGAAAGAAAGAAAGAAAGAAA
>JAJPUD010004931.1:114849-177447 GCA_023553655.1 Myrmecobius fasciatus | reverse complement strand
TTTTCCTGTCATTTTAGCCAATCTGACAGGTGTGTAGTGGTACCTCAGAGTTGTCTTAATTTGCATTTCTCTGATCAATAGTGATTTGGAGCACCTTTCCATATGACTAGAAATAGTTTTAATTTCATCATCTGAAAATTGTCTGTTCATAACCTTTGACCATTTATTGATTGGAGAATGGCTTGAATTCTTATAAATATGAGACAATCCTCTATATATTTTAGAAATGAGGCCTTTATGAGAACCCTTAAATGTAAAGATGATTTCACAATTTATTGCTTCTCTTCTAATCTTGTCTGCATTAGTTTTGTTTGTACAAAAACTTTTTAACTTAATATAGTCAAAATTATCTATCTGGTGTTCAATTAAGAGTTCCAGTTCTCCTTTGGACATAAATTTATTCCATCTCCACAGGTCTGAGAGGTAAATTATACTATGTTCCTCGAATTTGCTTATACCACTCTTTATATCCAAATCATAAACCCATTTAGATATTATCTTGGTATGTGGCATTAGGTGTGTGGAATTAACTGTTCTTTAAATGTTTGATAGAATTCACATGAAAAGCCATCTGGCCTTGGAGATTTTTTCTTAGAGAGTTGATTAATAGCTTGTTCAACTTTTTTTTCTAAAATGGGACTGTTTAAAGTAATTTGTTTCCTCCTCTGTTAATCTGGAAGATCTATATTTATATTCAACCATTTCACTTAGGTTGTCATATTTATTGGCATACAGTTGGGCAAAATAGTTTCTAATTATTGCTCCAATTTCTTCTTCATTGGTAGAAAGTTCATCCTTTTCATTTTTGATACTTACAATTTGATTTTCTTCTTTCCTTTTTCTGATCAAATTAACTAAATATTTATGTATTTTGTTGGTTTTTTTCCATAAAACCAGCTCTTAGTTTTATTAGTTCAAAAGTTTTTTTTTACTTTCAATTTTATTAATCTCCCATTTTCAGAATTTCAAATTTGGTATTTACTTAGGGGGGTTAATTTGTTCTTCTTCTAGCTTTTTTAGTTGCATGCCCAATTCATTGATCTTCTCTTTCTCTATTTTGTGCAAGTAAGCATCTAGAGATATAAAACTTTTTCCTACGAACTGCTTTGGCTCTCATAAATTTTGGTATGTTGTCTCATTACTGTCATTCTCTCAGATGAAATTATAAATTGTATCTATGATTTGTTGTTTCATCTACTTATTCTTTAGGATAATATTATTTAGTTTCCAATTAATTTTTTGTCCACTTTTCCCTGGCTCTTTATTATATATGATTCTTATTGTATAATGAGGTCTTTATGCCCTAATATATGGTCAATTTTTGTATAAGTTCCATGAACTGCCAAGAAAAAAGTATGCTCTTTTCTGTCTCCATTCAATTTTCACCAAAAATCTATCATACCTAACTTTTCTAACATTTTGTTTACCTTCTTAACTTCTTTCTTATTTATTTTATGGTTCAATTTATCTAATTCTGAGAGAGCAAGGTTGAGATCCCCCACTAGTATAGTTTTGCCGTCTATTTATTCTTGCATCTCTCTTATCTTCTCTTCTAGGAATTTGTATGCTATACCACTTGGTGCACATATGTTTAGTATTAATATTGCTTCATTATCTACAGCACCCTTTAGAAGGAAATTATATCTATTTTTGCTTTTGCTAGATCTGAGATCAGGATCGCTACCCCTGCTTTTGTTACTTCACCTGAAGCATGTATCACTCTGGGTTAAATGTGTTTCTTGTAAACATCATATTGTAGGATTCTGGGTTTTAATTCAGTCTGCTCTTTCAGTTTTATGGGAGAATTCATCCCATTCACATTTATAGCTAAAATGACTAATCTGTATTTCCCATCATCTTATTTACCCTAAGTTATGCTTTTCTCTTTCCTTTCCCCCTTTCCCTCCTCCTCAGTATTTTGCTTCTGATCACCATCTCCCTTAAACAGTCCTTCCCCTTATACCCTTCCCCTACTACTTCTGTTTTCCTTTTTATTAGCTACCCCTTTCCTTTACCCTTTCCTTTCCCTCTTCCCTACAGGGTGAGACAAATTTCTCTGTGAACCCAAATATGTCTGATAGTATCTCTTTGAGACAAATATGATGAGAGTAAGATTCACACAATGTTATTCCCCTCTCTTCTTTTCCTCTTTCCCTTCCTATAATAAGTCTTTTTTGCCTCTTCATGAGATGTAATTTCCCTCATATTACCTCCATTTCCCTCTTTCTCCAGTAATTTCCACCTCTAGTTTCTTTTTTATATTATCATAATAAAATCAAATTATACTTGCACTCTCTAAGTATACCCTAATAGAGATATATTTCTCAAGAGTTCTTTCCTTTTTAATCTTTTTATATTTTTCTTGAGTTCTGTATTTGGAAATCAAATTTTTTGTTCAGCTCTTGTATTTTCATCAGAAACAAATGAAATTCACCTGTATTTTTGAATGTCTATCTTCTTCCCTGAAAGACAATGCTCAGTTTAGCAGGGTAGTATATTCTTGGCTGTATTCCATGTTCCTTTGCCTTTTGAAATACCAGATTCCAGGCTCTATGATCCTTTAAGGTGAAAGCTGCTAGGTCCTGGGTAATCCTGATTGTGTCTCCTTGATATTTCAATTGTTTCTTTCTGGCTGTTTGTGATAATTTTTCCTTGATCTGATAATTCTGAAATTTAGGTACGATATTCCCTGGAGTTTTCATTTTGAGCTCTCTTTCAGGAGGTGATTAGTGAATTCTTTGAATGGCTATTTTACTTTCTTATTCTAAGACATCCAGGCAGTATTCCTTAATGATTTCCTGAAAGACAATATCTAGGCTCTTTTTTTTTCCCCATCATGGTTTTCAGGAAGTCCAATAATCCTTAGATTGTCTCTCCTAGATCTATTTTCCAGGTCAGTTGTTTTTCCAAAGAGGTATTTTAGATTTTCTTCAATTTTTTTTTCATTTTTTAAATTTTGTTGTAAGGGATTCTTGATGTCTCATTGAGACATTCATTTCCATTTGTCCAGTTTTGATTTTTAGGGAATTATTTTCTTAAGTTATCTTTTTAAGCTCCTTTTGTATTTGCCCAGTTGAATTTTTAAATGAGTTGTTTTGTGCAATGGATTTTTTCCCATTTTACAAATTTTGTTTTTCCAGGAGCTGTTTTCTTTTTCCACTTTGTCAAATCTATTTTGTAAGGAGTTATTTGCTTTTTCCAAAGTCTATTTTTACTAAGTCTATTTTTAAGGAGTTTTCTTCAGATAATTTTTGTGTTTCCTTTTCCAAAACCTCTTACAATGTTCTCATTTCCTTTCCCCATTTTTCTTCTACCTCTGTTAAGATCCTTTCTGAATTCTTCCAAGAGAACCTTGTGAGATAGTGACCACCTTATATCACCCTTTGGGGCTTCATCTGGAGATGATCTGATTTTAATGTCCTCAGGATTTGAAATCTGTTCTCTTTCTCTATAAAAAATTATCTATGGTCAGAGTTCGTTTTCCTTTTTTACTTATTTATGTGAAAGGCTGAGGTTTGCTTTTCAGGCAAAGGAGAAATTGTCCAAGCTTTCTCTACAGGCGACAGTGGCTGTGCTGGGTGGGCATGACCAGGTCCCACGATATTCTGGGGTTCAGAGGCTCACTATTTGCCTTTTGCATTTGTGTTGGCTATCTCACAACTAATCTGCTGATCTCCTGGCTTGCAACTAGGACAGAGTAGCCAACCCTGTTGTAGATTCCTCCCATAATATTTATTCCCCAGTAAAGGGGCCACACCTCCCTGGATCTGCACTGTGCCTGCATGGCCACCTCCCTCCATGCCTGATTAAAATAGGCCTTTTCTGAAGTTCTTCCAAAATATCTTCTGCTGGAAGTTTTTTACACTCCAAATATTTGTGGGTTCTGTCACTCCAAAACCAGTTCAGAGGCTTGACCTGGTATTGATCTGAGGAACATTAGGGAGAGCTCAGATAAAGACATGTCTCCTACCTGCCATCTTGGCTCTGCCTCCCTATCAGAAAGATTGTAACCCAGAAGGGAAGAGAGCAATTTGTCTACTGAAGAGAAGAGTTGCACCAAGCTAACAAGAATAAAGCTTCTCTCCTTTCTATGCTCAGGGATCCGTTTTCCTGAAGATGAGCAGAGCCCACTTCTGGTCAGAAACATTAAAGCAATTCCTTAAAATTCTTCTTTAATAAATTTTCCTTGATATCTGATTTTCAGTGACAAGTGTGTCTTTCTAACAATGAAATGAGGTATCATTTTTCTAAATCTTTACAGTTATAGAGAGTTTTGGGATGTACTATTATCATCTGAGATCAACAATAGGGAGCATTAAATCCATTGGATACTAGTTCTAGAAATCTATTCAAAGATTCCTTAAGATTTTTCTCTGATGAGAATTCAATTAGCTATTTTTAAAATCTTCTATTGCATGTTAAGATGCTACCAGATGTTCTTTTAAAAGAATTTGGCATATTTTAATAATAAGCACATCAGTAGTAGCAAATTATGTTAATCTAATAAAGAATCTGCTTACAAGGCTCAGAGGAACCACAGCACTACCTTTACCCTTTCTTTCTCCCTTAAGAGGCCCATCTCTTGGAGTCCATTCATTCACCTGGCGCAGATCAGGTCCCATCCTGAGAAAGTATGGCCTTGCAGAAGAATAGTTAAGTTCTTTTCCTCAAATCTTTCATTTTGTTATTTTCCTTCAGACTAACAATTAAATCTTAGATTGAGGCTTATTTTTAGGCTCTTCCCAAGAGGTTGTATGGGAAGGTTTAAAATGAACAGAATAAATCATATATGGAATAGACATATTTCCTACACAAATACAATTAATAGACTAAGAAAACAAGTAATTTGTAACAAAACAATTACTACAATTGAAGTGGTGTCACAATCATCACAACAGGAAGTGGACTTAAGAGACTACTAACTAGGCATTCCTTATTTCACCTTGCTTCTGCATTGTCTCCCTTACAGTAACAGTAAGGCTGGCCAAGGATTGGGCTCATTTTTCTGTCAGTGGTTAATTTTTGTAAGAAAGAACTTCTCTGGCTTCTTATCAGAAAAGTCCAAGAGACTTACTGCCTCCAGACATTTAAACTCACAAAATAACCTTCAATCCTGGGCATGTAAGTGTCCAGGTTGAAGCTTAGTCCCCTACTCAGGAATGTAAACACAAATTTAGGCAGCCAGGACCCTGTGGCAAGTTCACATAAGTGAAGTTCTAGCTCTAGTTGATAGCTAGAGAGAGGAAGGAAAAGTATACTAAGGGTGGAATTTTTATCATCTTAAAAAATCCACAGGGAGATCTGCCTTTATTCCTTTATGATCAATACTATCTGATGCAGTGAGAGTGGAAGAAATCACACTGAGTTTGCAGTATCATCCTGAAGCACTATTACTCCTAAGCACTGTCTGTCACATGACAAAGGGGAGTATCTTGCAATTTCTCAATTTTTACTTTCAGGGACATCTAGATAAGCAAGAAATTGAAAGGGCTATTACTTTTCCATCTCTAAATGCTTAAAAAAAAGGTTTTTTTTTTTTTAATTTAGAAAGGTAAATTCATGACTTTTTCAAAAGTTGTGATATGTTAATAATAATAAAAATAATAGCTAACATCTACTTAATACTATGTGTCAAATACTATTCTAAGTGTTTTTACAATATTTATTTAATTTGGTATTTACAACAATCCTGGGATGTAAGTTTTGTTATTATCTCCATTTAAAGATGAGGAACAGATCAAACAATTAATTTATTTGTCCAGGACCACACAGCTAGGAAGTATCTGAAGCTCCATATTAACTCAGGTCTTCTTGACTCCAGACCCAGCACTCTATGCACTGGGTGACCTAGTTGTATGAATTTTGCTTATTTGCTCATTTATTAAATTTATTAAATTATTAATTTAAATCACATATGAGGCCACTTAATAGCTAACTCTAGGAATATGAATGTTTAGGAGGGTATCTAATGTAGGCATTGTTAAGAATTCCCCTGAACCTGTCTTCTTGGGACCCAGAGTATGCCAAAGGCCCTAAATGTGCTGAGGATGCAGCTGCCCCTCCCTCCCTACTTCCCACTGATGTAATTTGTTGTTTGCATCTCAAACTGGATTCCCTGTGTGTTCTTGAAAGACAACACAAGTGTCAGCCAGTCTGCGCCAGATTGGGAGATCACTTGTGCAACTGAGTCCCTTGCAATAAGCAGACCCTCCTAATTTCATAGTCTAGCAGTTCCCAAGGGGAAAGAATACGGCTCTTGTCATCACCTTGCTCTTCCCCTTCAATAGGGGTTTTGCCCTTTTCCCACCTGTACTGCACCTTTCCCCCTCCCATGCCACATCCCTTTAGGGGGAGATTCTGTCTTTCCTTTATCCTATTGTCATAAATAAGCAAACATCTATAAAGATGATTGTGATAAAGAGACCATGAACTCTTCATTTCTCTTGTAATAAATCTAGTTTTCTGTGAAAATTTCATGATGCTGTTTATCCCTGTTGACAGCACACAGTCATGCCTGCTATAAGCACTGGACAAAGGGCACATCTGGCCCATAAAACATGTGCAGTGGCACAACTCTGTGAGTACTTACTATGTATAATATACTATGTTGTGCATAACAAAAAATAAAACCGGCAAATTTCCCTTTGTATACATACATAAGAGTACCCTGGACATGAAGCACTTACACAGAAGTTCATAGATAGTAAGTCAGGTTATGTCCCTCAGAGTAAGGCCAATGGGATATTTCACACTCCTTGGTTAACATATTTTTGTAGAGTAACTTTCCAAGATGCAAGAATATCATATTAAATATACTGAACACAACAAATCCAGACTGTAGCAACTCTACACAAGTATAATTAATTGTTTTGATTTCTCTCTTTCCTTCTTTGTTTTTCTCTTTTTTCTTTCCTTCACCCTTTCTTCCTTTCTTTTTATATAATTTTTGAGATTGACATGACACCTAATATAATATGAAATGGGAATTATATTACCTTTTCCCAGCTGCTAATTTGTTCTCACTTCACTCTACTATCAGTTCTATCCTGCCCTGATAAGATATGGAAGGGCTGGCCAAAAAGATTTTTCTCTCTTTAAAAACTACACTTAAGACATTTAGAGAACACATCTTAGGAAAGGAAAGAATACAATTTCAGGCAGATTTAAAATCAAAAATTAATAGGTTTAAATTCAGCCTGTGATGCTGACTAACTGGGTGATCACTGGTAAGTTGCTCCAACTCTCATTGCCCCAGGAAAGCCTCTAAAACTATAAAATACAGGGTGTGCCAGAAAGTCTTAGTGTCATTTTAAGCTAAGACTTTTGAAACACTCTTTAGAAGAGTTTACACACTGGAAATTCTCACCCTGATGAATTGCAGGTCTGAACAAAAACCTAGCCTACCAGAAATACAACATTAGATTATATAACTGGAGAATTTTGTAAGTTAAAAAGAATTAAAAGTCTCACACAAAATTTCATAAATCAAATAAAAATGGCAATATATTTTAAAGCAATTGTACTTAGAATTTCTTTTTAGAATTAGAAAGATTTAATTTTTCAGGGCAATATGAAGTCACCTGAATTAGAAACAGGTTATATTCTTAATTCTTTTTGGAGGTGGGAAAGAAAAACAAACAAAAAAAAAAGAAATTGGCATGATTTTGTTGTACATTTGAAAAGAATTGCAAGTTGTACATAGTAGATTTGCAAATTCATCTACAATCATCTTTTTATTGAACTATATTATGAAAATGTTTTATTTCTTAAATTAAAAAATAATTTTAAAATAACAAAATAAAATAAATCTGATGAAAAAAATCTTAATTATTTAACAAATGATTCATATTAAGTAAAAGTACATTTGAAATAGCAGAATTCAGTTATATCTGACAATATATTTCTTAAATAGAAAAGTCATATAATTTTTCAAGAAGGAAAATTAAATCATATTGTCATGGAGAATGAAAAACTGAACCTTTCAGAAAATATTTGTCTTCTCAAAGACACCTTTATGCTGTAAATGTTCCATATTTAATTGAAATGATTGAATGCATAAAGGCAAAGTGCATAAAACCCAAAGGAGACATTAAATATGAAAAAATTTTAAAAATAAAATGGTTTAATGATTCTTGCTTTCTCTTTACCCTCAAGAAGAGGAGGAAAAAAATATCGGGACAAACAAACCTCCCAATAATTAGAAAATCACTATCTAAAGGAAATTATATTGCTCATTTTTTATTAAGTGATTTTTAATGGATTCACTATCAGAAAGTCTGCAATAGGTCTATCCACTCATACTTAGTTATATTTTATCAGTTCCTCTGATAACCAGTCTTGTATTAAGAAAACTAATACATACAAATCTGTCCTTTCAGCAGAATGATGGTAAACTTATATTTATAAAATATGGGACTAGTTATCAGGAATGGAAAATGATTGTTTGCTTTATTTAATTATACTTTCTTTTAAGGGTGTTTGGGAGGGAGGTGTTTAGTAACTGATAATTGTTTTTAAAAATCGATAAAACATGTTAAAAAAAAAACAAACAATGATTTAGCAGTCTTCTCAACTTTATAAGCATTTTGGCTGTTTAGTGATCTTGTACAAAGCTCAAGGGAGTGACACTTACCCCTCTCCCCACACTAACATAATTTCTTCTAATTAGTCTTTTTTCTTTTCAATCTTGGACTTCACAGTAGTCTAAGGTTCCTTTGTTTGTTTGTTTTTTAAATATTAGCAAAAGAAAAAGATCTCTTCTACATCACCTTTATTGATGGGATTAAGTTCCCTGAGAACAAGAACTATCTTTTGCTTCTTTGTATCTCCAGTGCTTAGTATACTGCCTGACACAAAGTGGGTATTGTAATCACTGTTTACTGAATTGAATTGACTTATTTTTCATGCTACAGATAGGTAACATCACTGTCTTCATACATGTTTCTATTACATCTTCCTATGTCTTCTAGAATTCTTTATGCAAAGTCAAATTTGCAAAATGCGAATTTATATAAAATGAGAACTGTATTTTGCCAAGCATACAAGAAATTTCTACTGAATAAATAAATGAACAAATGAATGAATGAAGTGAAATACCAGGAAGTTTGGGTTCCTTATTCTTGGTTCAGGTTTCTTCCTCACTCCAAAAGGAGTTGGGAGTGAATCAGGGATTCTTTTCTCTCATTCCCCAACCTTCCTTGCCTATTTCTCTTTCCATTCATTCAAATTCCTTCCCTGCTGGGTCAAGAAGTTCAGAATCATCTGCTGAAGTAGAACAGACATGAGGAACACTTACAGAAGGACTGATCAACCCTTATGAGGTAAAGGAAGAATGTATATATATTCTTCTAATCTCCTTTTTTGTATTTCTCCTTATCTTCATGTGTCTGGCAAACTTTAAATGGATCAATTATAAACCCTGAGTAAAATATCTAGGAATTTTCATAATTTAATTGTTTTTTCATTGCCTTTCCTGACTACTGAATGTAATGGATAAAAAGGAAACAGCCACAGGCCAGAAAAAGAAGTAGCCGTGATTTCCTAAATCTCAGATTTCCTAAAAAGAAGTAGAGGACAAACTGATATATCAAGGGAAAAACCCATTCCTTGTGAGAACTCAAATCCCTTCTGGTGAATTCACTTTTCAAATCAAGAGGGAACAGAAGAGTGATATAATATTCTCAGTAATTCTCTTTTCCTCAATAACTATTCCCTTTTAAAGTTGAACTTTGTTTACAGTATTATATGTATATTCCTGAAGGGATGGGTGGGAGAGAAGCAATGTCCTCACTTCTCTTTTTGTAAATGTGAGAAAGAAAATAAAAGAGGATAAAGAAAAAAGGGAAAAAAAGAAAACTAAGAAAAGAAAGTCCTGAACCTCCAACTAGGTCAAAAAATTGTCTTCAATGATTGCTGAAACACCAAAATTGTTAGGAATAACAACAGCAAAAGACCCAACAATTCACAAAGCTGTAAATACTAATATAATTGAATACCAAATCAAGCTAGGGAAACTTTAATGCAATTTGTCTCACCCCCCCCCCCAATCACCAATAAGGAAAAAGAAAACAAGTGGTAATGAAAGCAAAGCAGAGAAAGTAATGAGCTAAAGTTAGTGAAGCCTGATAAATATGCTTCATTAGACAGGTTCTATTCCACACAAGTGAAAGATGGGTCAGAAGAGGCAGGAAATTATTTGAAGAAACTGCTGTATTTAAAATGCAGGCAAAATATAGAAGGACCATGATAGGGAAATGAAAAATATTGCAGTCATTTTTCAGAAAGAAAGTTAAAAGAAACACAAAAATGTTAAGGCCTATGAGCTTGAGTTCAGCTCCATAATGGAAAGAATACTCCTAGACAGGAGGTGGTTTAAAACTAAGCAAAGGAACATTTGGCCAGCGTCAAGAGAAAATTGCTGAAAGAAAGAGTAAACATTCTTTAATGATATTTTTCTTTTATAAATAAAAAAGCTACTCATCAAGTGCAAAGAGAAATTAATAAGATAATATCAGCAGGGAGCAGGGTTGTTAAAATACCATGAAAAATGTAAATTCAGAGCCACTCCCAAATCTGATTTTCCCTTGGAGATTTAAATTTTCCCTTACTATGCTGGTACTCCAGTTTTCTGAAAATAACTACCAAATATTAGAATTGGAAAGAATCTTACAGATCATGCCATCTTAGCCCATGAAGATGTAACCCACTACAGCCTGACTTACAGGAATGTAGGAGGCCAACCAGCTCATGCTTGAAGTTTTCCAAGGACAGTGAACCTAGTTCATTGTTGGGCAGTGCTTTGTCCATTCCCGACTTAGGCAAAGTTGCCAGATAGTCATACTTGAATACATGATGATGCCTTGAGTTTGACTCAATAAATTTTGTCTCTTAGTGATATGATAGCAAGAAGACTCTCATTTAACCTTTTGGTGACCTTTTTGTGGTAACCATTTGTGACCTTTTAGAAGCTCCTTCTCAAAATATTGTTTTTAAGGACATAACAAAATATAGAGGACTACAAAATCCAATAATTACTTTGAAATACAATAATATGTGTGCAAATTAAATTAAGATCCTATACCACAATTTGAAAATTTTATTTTGAAAATTTGAATTTGAAAAACTTTAATTTCAACTATGGTATCATCTTATTGGTGATAATATGCTATCCTCATCAAAGAGAAGCAACATGGAATAAGCTACTGAGATATGGAGTTGAAAACAAATAGGTGGTCAAAAAACAAGAAAGAAGTCTACTAGGAAACCCATCTTTGAATAAATGAGGCTTGGTAGCATGAAAATGCTGTAGGTCAGAAAATAAGAGAGAAATGAAGAGAGTATAACCCAAGCATCCAAGCATCATAAACACTTGTCTTTGCACAATGATTTTTGTAAATTACATAGGGAAAAAAAAAAAACAGAATACTTTTATTCCCCTAGTTAATGAATTTCTTTTTGAGCCCTAACTTTTTGTCCCCTTTGGAGATCAGTTACCGATTCTACTTTTCTGGCTTTACATAAGCACATTCTGTAGCTTTGTTTGATTATGAATCATATTTCAAAGAAGCAATCTGGTATATTTTAGAAACTGAAGAACTCATTTTTCCCCAGCATACAAAATGCACATTCATTATCAAAATTATTACCTATTATGACGTGCATGCCAAGTTTTGCCAAATGCTTTGCAGTAGAAAAGCCAATTCCACAGAGCCCTCCAGTCACTATAGCAACATTTCCATGTTGTGAAGAAAAAGCTGTATGAGAAAAAAAAATACAAGTAAATTCTCATTAGAGTGTCATCAAATATTTTTGGGAATATAAATAAAATGTAATGTTTAACTGGTAATTTAGAAAAGCCTCTCTTCTTAACACCAATATTCTCCCAGAGATGTTGTATAGTTAAATAAAAAATAATCTACACAAATACGCCAGAGACAGTGAGATTCTCTTTTCCAGGACTGTATGAAGTGGATCTTTCCAGAGATTGAAGGTCTTTGTAAAACTAACAGTAAGAAAGAAACAGAGGAATAATGGCAACAAGAATAGATGCTCAATTTTCCCTAGCTCACAGGGTTATACTAAGGCCAACTCTTCTGGGCTAAGCAAAGGTTCTAAGCTACAATACTCTCTGATGAGTTAGTTGACAGCATCCCTCTAACAGTGTGTATGTACACTCTTTTGTATCGGGGTGAGTATGTGTGTGTGTATTTGTGTGTAAAAAAAGGCAGAAGAGGCAAAGATCTAAAAGCCAAAGCCCAACACACATAATGTGACTGCTGAGGACATTAACAACTTTAAATATTATTATGTGGAGGCAGTGGCCAAGAATAGTGCTCTTTCCTTTTCTTCTTCATATATATTTAGAGGGAGGCCTTAGTCATTTTTTGTTGGGTGCAGTGATTACTCCATTTGATTTAATCTTTTGTAGTTTAATTTGTCTTTTCTATTAAGTAAATCACTTTTTGTGTCCTCCAATTG
Source organism: Myrmecobius fasciatus (assembly GCA_023553655.1). Classification (NCBI taxonomy): domain Eukaryota; kingdom Metazoa; phylum Chordata; class Mammalia; order Dasyuromorphia; family Myrmecobiidae; genus Myrmecobius; species Myrmecobius fasciatus. The sequence continues at coordinate 164,970 of JAJPUD010004931.1, read as the reverse complement.
CTCTAGTAAAGAAAATATATTTAGGAATTTATAAGTTATGGTTCTGAATATATGATGTCCTCCAATTGCTCTAGTAAAGAAAATATATTTAGGAATTTATAAGTTATGGTTCTGAATATATGATGCCCAAAGAATGTTATGAACTTAATATCTTTTGAGGGAAGGGAGTTAGCACTTGAGATCAGTCAATGCTACAGGTACAACTTATGATATGCCCTTATTTCAGAAGAATCTCTTTCAGATGACTCATACAGCATTAGAAAAAGACATAATGAACATAAATAATGAACAAGCATATACTAAGTAAATACTATGTATGCACCAAACACTATGGTAAGCATTTAGAATACAATAATAAAAATAAAATTACCCATCATCAATAAGCTTTTATCCTGCTGGAGGAAATAATGTGTATGATGTTTCGATACACAAAAACTGAATACAAGATAATGGGGTGGAGCAGTCACAGTAATTAAGAAAAGCTTCATGTAGAGGAGTGTTTTAAGCTGAGTTTTGAAGGAAACAAAAGATTCTCCAGTAGAGGCAGCACTGAGGAAAGGGAATATTTCAGGCATGAGGGACTGCCAGAGCAAAGTCATAGTACATACTGCCATATATAAATACTACCATATATAAATTATCCATGAAACAACAGAAAAGGAAAATTTTTTATCAAGAAAAAGAGGTGTGTGGGTGTGTGCATATATATACAATAATACAAAAGTACACGTCCCTAAGTGTTTGTTTAAATATAACAGACAATGCCTAAATCAAAAAGTGATTTCAGAGATAGCCAAATAATAAGAGTATTTTAGTTTTCTCTGAGGGAGCCAAGATGCCAGAATAAAGGAGGCAACCCAGCTGAACTCTCCTAACATTTCTTTCCAAACAACTTTAAAATAACTCCTCAAATCAAATTTTAGAGTGACAACAAAAGGTCACAGTGAGACATTTTTCCAGCCTAAGACAACTTAGGAGGTTGACAGTAAAAATCTGTCTTGATTCATGGGTGAACTGGATTTAAGTGAGGCAAAGTTGCAAAGTCCAATAACCAGACAAAAATCAAGATGACTGCAGGTTGCCCAGGAGGTTCTTGGTATTTTTAATGTCTGACCAACCTCTAAGAGTTCCAGAGTACCTGTTTCAGCTGACTTCATGGCTATTGCAATAAAGTGTTTTCCATCCACCCACGCCATCAAGATAATTTTTCACATGATTGGAATAAATATCCTCCAACTTGCAGATGGGTTTGCAGCCCATCAATTACCCTCAATCTGGTTTAGCCCCTCTGTCAAGACTGTCAACTAGACTATGGCTGCTACACAGTCACAAGTATTGTGAGTCACAAGTAAGAATTGAGTGCCAAGTGGACACAAAAGATAGATGAGAGTCCTTCAAAGGGCTTGTCAAGCCTTCATACTAGAGATGCTAGTTCCCCTTGAACAGGGGAAGATGATACAATAACTCATAAGAACTTTATTATTATTGAAGCAATTGGAAGGAGTTTGTCTACAAGACAGAGGGCATGAGTAGGAATCAACTAGGTTTCAATGGTCTCCAAAAAAAAAAAAAAAAGAAAAAAAGATAACAGAAATGCACTAAGAAAAGGGGAAAGGGAGAGGTAGAATGGGGAAAATATTCTCACAAAAAAAGGGGTTTGCAAGGAAAAGATTTTATAGTAGAGGAGAAAATGGGGAGAGAAGCAACACTTAAGCCTCACTCTCATCAGAATTAGTTCAAAGACAGATTAAATATATATATATATATATATATATATATATACACACATAAATGCACATACTCAGTTGAGTATAGAAATCTATCTTACCCAAAAGAAAAATAAAAGGGGAAGGGAAGATGAACTATGAGGGAGGGAGGGTGATAAAAAGGAGAGCAGATTAAGAAAGGCAGTGCTCAGGAAGAAAACAGACTTTTGAGGGGCATCTCATGAGGGGGAGATAAATAGAAAACAGAATGGAGGAAAACATACAGTAATCACAACTGTAAATATGAATGCAAAGAACTCATTCATAAAATGGAATCTGACAGGAGAATGAATTATAAACCAGAATCCAATACTATGTTGTTTACAAGAGGTGAATTTAAAATAAAATAAAATAAAACAGAGAGAATAAAGGAAGCAGAATCTATTACACTTCAGCTACAATAAAAAAGGCAATGGTAGAAATCATGATCTCAGGCAAAGCAAAAGCAAAAACAGAGTTAAGTAAAAGAGATAAGTGGGGTAGCTGGATGGTGCAGTGGATAGAGCACCAGCCCTGAAGTCAGGAGGACCTGAGTTCAAATCTGGTCTCAGACACTTAACATGTCCTAGCTGTGTGGCCCTGGGCAAGTCACTTAACCCAAACTGTCTCAGAAAAAAAAAAAAGGGGGGGGCAAGAGATAAGCAAGCCATTCTGCAAATAATAAATGGTCAAGGGATATGAACAGGTGGTTTTCAGAAGAAAAAATCAAAGTTATTTATAGTCATATGAAAAAAATTATCTAAATCACTATTGGATTAAATTAAAACAAATATAAGGTATAACCTTACCTATCAGAAAGGACAAATTCTGGAAGGGATGAGGAAAAATAGTCACACTAATAAACTGGCACAGTTATGAACCAGTTCACCCTTGTGGAGAACGACGAGGAACTATGGATACTCCTAAAGCCCAAAACTGTGCCTTTTTGACCTAATAATACCTCTACTATGGCTGTGCCCCCAGAGATCAAAGAAAAAGGAAAAAGAGCTATGTATTCCAAAACATCGATAGCAGCTTTTTTTGTGGTGGCAAATAATTAGAAATTGAAGGGATAAACATTAACTGGAGAACAGATAAAGAAGTGGTGGCATGAGATTATAATAGAGTACTATTGTGCTATAAGAAATGATGAGGGAGTTGTTTCAGAAAAAAGTATAGCATGTAAAATGACAGGAAATGATAATAATAGCTGTTGGAGGGGATGTGGGAAAACTGGGACACTGATACATTGTTGGTGGAACTGTGAACGGATCCAACCATTCTGGAGAGCAATTTGGAGCTATGCTCAAAGAGTTATCAAACAGTGCATACCCTTTGACCCAGCAGTGTTTCTACTGGGCCTATATCCCAAAGAGATTTTGAAGGAGGGAAAGGGACCCACATGTGCAAAAATGTTTGTGGCAGCCCTTTTTGTAGTGGCAAGAAACTGGAAATTGAAAAGATGCCCATCAATTGGAGAATGGCTGAATAAATTATGGTATATGAATGTTATGGAATATTATTGTTCTGTAAGAAATGACCAACAGGAGGATTTCAGAGAGGATTGGAGAGACTTGCATGAACTGATGCTGAGTGAAATCAGCAGAACCAGGAGAACATTATACACAGCAACAAGACTATATGATGATCAATTTTGATGGACGTGGTTCTCTTCAACAATGATGTGATTCAAACCAGTTGTGCTGCGATGAAGATAGTCATATACATCCAAAGAGAGGCCTGTGGGAACTGAGAGTGAACCACAACACAGCATTTTAACGCTTTCTGTGAATATTTCCATGCATTCTGTTTTCCTTCTTAGGTTGTTTTTTTTCTTCTTCTCTTTCTAGATCTGATGTTTCTTGTGCAGTAAGATAACTGTATAGATATGTATACATGTATTGTATTTGTCATATAATTTATCCTATCTAGCATGTATTAGATTACCTGTCATCTAGGGGTGGGGGGCAGGGGGAGGGAAAGGAAAAGCTTGGGAAAAAAAAGTTTTTTTTGCAAAGGTCAATGTTGAAAGGTCACTCATATGTTTTGCAAATAAAAAGCTTTATTAAAAAAAAGTATAGCATGACTAATATGAACTGATGCAAAATGAAGTGAGAAGAACTAGCATATCATTGTGCAGAATAACTGCAATTTGTAATGATGAACAACACTGAATCTGATAAATACAATGATCCAAGACAATTCCAAATGACTCATGATTTTAAAGAAAATGCTATCCACTGGCAAAAAGGTCACTGATGAACTCTGAGTGAAAGTTGGAATATAATTTCCTGCTTTCTTTTATTATTTGCTTTTTTATGATTTGGCTAATATTAAAATATTCTTTGCATTATTTCACCTAAATAATTTATTGATATCATTTTGCTTGCCTTGCCAGTGGATGAGAAAGAAGTGGGAGAGAATTTAGAACTAAAAATTTAAGAAAGAAAAAAATACTCAAATTAATAATACATTTTAACAGTATAGCATATCTGGGGAGTTGGGGAAAAAATGGTTTGTGGAATTCTGAATCATTTTCAAGACAGTGAATCTGGATAATGTTCAAGAGATATTTTTCAAAGGTGAAATCAAAAAACAAACATCAAAGTTGAATAAAGGTAAATTATTTTTATTTTAGCCACACTACTGTTTTCCTCAAACTAGCTTCCATCCCTGATGTAGGAAAATCAATAAACTCTACACTCAACATAATGGATAGCACATAGCCAAAATACTAATTGTCTATCTCCTCTAAATTTTGCCTTCTTAAGTATTTGTTGTAAAGTTATTGATTGATGTGGTTGAATTGTTTATTTTCTTGTTGGGATTACTTTGATATCTCATATAACTTTAACATTTTGACTTTTAGTTGTTTATTAAGGGAATCTATAATTTTGGATATGCTTTTGTTCTCCAGATTTTCAGTGAATTTCTTTTCTGATAACTTTAAGAAGTTTACTGTGGCATTCTTAAAAAAACAAAAACAAAACAAAACAAACAAACAAACAAAAAAAAAAAAAACCAACTCTGCGGTCTGAGTAATTACATCCCTGGCTGCTAGAAGAAAAGAAACACAATCCTTGACACATAGAACATACAGCCTAGCTTAGAGCCAATATATTCACACTTGAAATAATTATAGAACAAGATGGCATGTAATAAAGACTTAATTGTGAAGTAGAGACAATAGTTCTCATCAAAATACCCCCTAATTCCTGATCCAAATTCTAATTCAAATTCTTAATCAAAGAGCAATCCAAAATCACAAAAGAGCAAATCACAAATCAGCTATCACTTTTAAATGACTTGCTTTCAATGGCAATAGGTCAATGAGACAGAAAAATGAGAATCTAAAATTCCAATTAAATTTAGTTAATGCAGTAAAGTTCCAACTAAATCCAGCAAATGGGTTAAAATCGTCAACTCCTGCTAATTCATCACTCCTTTTTTTTGTTGTTTGTTTATCCCTACTGCTACCCTGTCCTCATCTTCCCCATCCACCCCAAGTAGAAGGGATAATAAAGAGGGAATGAGTCTTTCTAGGAGTTTGACTGTGAAAAGGAGAGCTATGATAGGATAACAACTTCATCCATTGTAAAATTCAAGGATGAGACTAGATAATCTAAAGAGTTGCTTCAAAATATAGATTATTATCACTTACACTTCCCCATACCAAGGAAATCCCTATTCCTATCTCTTTAGATGTGAAAACTAAGATTTGAAGAAGCTTATATCACATGAGGAAGGACTGAACTCCAGATAAGAGATAATTAGAAATAAAGGAAGATAATATGATAAAATTCATGAAATGTAGAATTGTACTACATTTAGAGTAATTTAAATGCCTTGCCAAGGAAAATGTATTTTATCTTATTAGGCCATTCTTTCCAAAGTGGAGCCATACAATGAAAGCATGAATGTTCAATCAATTGGAAGGTGAAAAATGAATGGTATTCCACCCTTCCTGTGATCCTGGGGTTTGTATCCAACACAATACCACCCAACTGACAGACAAAATTCCCCCTCAAACCCCAATATATCACATATTATCTTATGATTCTGGTAGGCACACCTATAGAAACCAAAGAGGGAATACTCAATACTGACGAACTGATGAACTCTGCAGAAAAATAAAAACTCCTGAAAAAAGTGTCCTGCTTTAGTAGTTCAGAGCTCATTGGTAATCTTTGAGAGAGCAGAGAAGTTTCAGGAGAATGGGACGGTCAGAAATGAGATGACAAAAAGACGAGAACTGAATGGCTGATAGATAGTAATGATAAAAGAGACTAGAAGTCTCTTCTAGTAAGAAGAAAGGGAAATATAAGAATTTTGGATGGTGGCAGAGTCAGAGGAAGGATTTCATTCTGTTTTGAGGCTCAGGAGATATGCATGGGAATAGATAATAGGAAGGAACCCATAATACATAAGGAGAAACTGAAGATGAGTTGAATGAAAATTAAAGAAGAAAAAAATCTGAGGTATGGTAGAGTTGAGATAAGGGAGCTTACTGTAGGAAAATAAGGAATGGTATTCTTCTCAATAAAGCAGGAGGCAAAATTATTTAAAGGGGTGAAGCAGGGGAGGTATGAAGTTGGGAGTTTAAGCAAAATTGATTTGGAACAGTGAATCAATCACAAATTAATAAATAATTTCTGTAATTCAGTGAAGATCCAGTTGAAACTAAGTAACATTAATTGAGAGCAGACTCAAATTGTGAATTCTTCTGCCAGAGTTCAGTAGCTTAGGAACAGAATCAAAGGAGGCAAATAATGGGATGGTCAGAATTGAGGTATGAATAAGAGAAAGAATTAAGGAAAAGACATTCACAGGTGAAGAATACTTCCTTGTTGAATCAGTTAGGTCAATACTATGAAAAACAAAGAGAGGACAGGACAAGGCTGATGGATTGTAAGTCAGGGAAGGATTAAGGGACACTAAATCAGGATGAGAACAAAGAGCAAGTTTTTGAAATGAGTTGATGAGGAGGAAAGATAAGAGATTGTGTTTAGAAAAGGGAATTCCAGATTTCAAGACAAGGGGCAAGGTTCAATACTTTTGTAATAGGAACAGTCTAAGGTATGACCATGTATGTGAGTGGCCGAGGCAAAGTAGTGATGGAAAGGATGATGAATCAATCCCAGGGCCAGATGTTCAAAGTATAATGTAAATTGAATTCTGATGTCACTAAGGATAGGACAGGACTGAGGATAAAAAAAACCTGAGTTATGTATCAAATTCATTGAGGTAAAAGAAAAACAACAAGGTTTTGGACATAATGACATAAATAGGTAAAATGAACTTCAAGGAAGACAGAGTTGCCCAGTAGTTGTGGCAAAGGACACATCTGGAAATGGCAGAAGGAGCAAAGAAGAAATATTAGCAGCAAAGAAAATAATTAATGACTTCAAAATATTTATCACTGAATTCAGAGATAGTAGGGAACTAAGAAGCCATAAACCCCATCCTTCTCATTTGCAGATGAGAAAATTTAGAGCAAAGGAGGTTATGTGATTTTCCCAGAATTTCACAGTCTATAAAAGAAAATGCTAGGATTCAAACACAGAAATACAGTTCTCTTTCCCTTTTAATAAATTGTTCTGTTTCAGTTTCTTTATCTATAAAGTGGGGAATAATAATTTTTGCCCTCTCTCAAAGGATTACTATAAGTAATGTGATTTGTTAATTTAAAACTATGATAATGTCAGTTGTTATTATAATCCAAAATATGATATAAATATCAGCTATCATAATAGGGGGTAACTAAGTGGCACAGTGGATAGAGTACTGGACTGGAGTTAAGAAGAAGAGTCAGAAAGATTTATTCATATTCCTAAATTTAAATCTGGCATCAAATACTTACCAGCTATTTAACCCTGGGCAAGTTGGTTAATCCTATTTGCCTCATTTTTCTCACCTGTAAAATGAGTTGGAAAAGGAAATGGCAAACTACTTCAGTATCTTTGCCAAGAAAACCCCAAATGGAATAGCTAAGGGTCAAAAATGAATAAAACAAGTGAACCACCAAAATAACTATAATGCCAGTTTCATTTCTAGCTAGGGGAAAATCAAAAAAAAAAAAAAAAAAACACTCAGCGTTACTTAATTGTGTTAGAAGAAAGAATCTTAATAGAAGTAGTCCAATATTCTCATTTCACAATTGAGGAAATTAAGACTCAGAAAGGTCAAATAATTTGTCCAAAGTCAGATAGTGAAAGAACACATTTCCTGGATCTTAGTTCAGTGTCTTTATACTATATCATGATGCTGGAAAGGATAAAGCTTAGATGTAGAATCTTTTTTTTTTTCCCCATAGAAATTCATTTACATGTAAATGTTATGCCCATGCCCTACCTAACTGACAGAGCTACAAAAGACTGGTGTAATAAAAATATTTAGTTTGATGACAGATTATATCAAGTTCAGATCTGTTGAAGGAAAGAAACATGCATACAAGAAAAAAAAACACTTACATGATAAGATCAGATTCTAGAGTAGATTTCATATACCAATCCTATCAGACACTTTTTTTTTAATTTCTCTGACTTTTATTTTTTCTCTGACATCACTCAGTCTTCTTGATATTCAATAATATGATTCTCTTTTTAATATTTTCAGGAACCTAAATTTATTGATGAGCAAAGTAGAAGTAGAATTCTCAGGATATTTCCTTCTAACTTATAGATACATAACTCATTAAATTAATGTTTTCACACATGTAAATCAGTTGACTCATCATTCCCTGATACTAATTTCCTTGGTTACTGAATGAATATAGCAGAATTCTCCCATTAAAATGACAGAATATAAAAAAACAAAAATAAAAACTTTCATACATTTTAAAAGTTCTTATGGAAAACTTTCATTAGTAGCTTTCAAAACTTTTTTGGAACATACACTAACTCAGAAATCTTTCTAAATCAAATGAACCATGTTATCATCCTCATTTCTCAGGAATAAGGTCTGAGTTTTAAACAAAATATTCCAAGCAGCAGATCTTAAAACATAGTTCATGATACTTCTCTAAATTGATGGTCCACAGGAAAGTTTCTTGTATGTTCATATTTATGGTAGGATAACTAATGTCTTTTATGTCCTATCTGCCAAAAATTAAAAATTACCTACTTATATTTAATATACTACCATTTTAGTCTTAGTAATACAGGGTTTTTCTCACCATTAATTCTTGTGAAATTTATTTTGGGTACCAAGCAGGAGTAAGTGGGCTAAATGATCCAAATTACTTTTGATTCTACTAAATCAATTGGTTTACTGAAAATTCAGATTTTTGAGCTCTTTGAGGACAGGAATTTTTTCTTCTTTTTATCTCTCCAGTCCTTAGCACAGCAGCTGACATATAGTAGATTTTTTTTTTTGCTTTTTTGCTGAGGCATTTGAGGTTAAGTGACTTGCCCAGGGTCAAACAGCTAGGGAATGTTAAGTGTCTGAGGCCATATTTGAACTCAGGTCCTCCTGACTTCAGGGCTGGTGCTCTATCCACTGCACCACCTAGCTGTCCCCATACAGTAGATTCTTTAAAAAATGTTTGCTGACTAACTGAAGATGCATTATATAATTTATTTCAGGTCAAAGAGTTATCATATAATTACAAGATCAAAAATTTAGAGACGGAAGAGTCCTTAAAAGTCATCTGGCACAATGTACCATTTTTTTATGAGAAAAAGAGGCTCATGTTAAAAATTACCTGACTCAGGACATACAATGGCATAGCCTGCATTTTAATGCAAGTCCTCTGATTCCAGAGAGAAAATTTTTCCCCCATGGAAAAGTCTATAAAAATAAAAATAGAATCAGTAAGCCCCTAAAAGGCACTCCATATGTCTTTGTATCTAAGTAATACTTAATGACATTATCTACTAATGCTAATTAATTTCACATAATAAAATGCAATAATAACCAAAAAAGATAATATAGAGAACTAATGATAATGAAATACTTAATACTTAAGTACTCAGGAAAAAAATTATCTTCACTATTTTTTGTGCTTGATAAAGCACTTACACCTTCATTTCCACCAAAAAAAGAAAAAAGGAAAAAAGTTACCTGAGTCCAAGACATCATAAGAGAATTATTAAAAATTTCAGTCAATCATGGAAAGTCCATTTTAGACTAGACTAGACTAGAACATAATCAAAAAAAATCCCCACTCCTGCCAAAATATTTTGAAGTATTCCAATATTTTGCTGGAGCCAAAAGACAATTTCAACATATCAAGAAATAAAGATTTAAAACCATCCTACTGGGCAAAAGGGAATCTTTTCTAAGAAGCTAAAGGCTTTCCAAGTAGGCTACTGTCCTTCTTAAACCATAAATTGCAAATAAAAAACACAGAAAGAATGAGGTGTTGTCATTATGCTTACAAATTCCAGAGAAAGGGGACACTACTATAATCAACTACAGAAGCCATGGTCAGGTTCCAGATCCTAATGAAAAAAGAATTAGCAAGTTAAGAGATTTAAAGGAGTTGCCAGTCTAGCTAGAAATGAGGCATCAGATGATTATGATGAACTGAGTATCAGTCATTGAGTTCCCAACTTTATTTCTTAATTTTGGGGCACAGTGCATTATGATCATTATCATTAGTTCATTACCAAAGAATGTCAGAATTATAAATGCAAATTATTAAAATAGTCATCAGCAAATAAAATTCTACAAGGCAAACTCAATGAAAGTGAAATTAAACTTTCTAGAACACACCCTTGAAAGAAAGCTGAGAATATTTAAGTAACAAATTAATCAAATTCTAATAATAATAATAATAACTAATAATGGAAAAGGAGTGTGGCAAAATGGCCTGAAGGCTGGCCTTGGTGTTTGGAAGATATGAGTTCAAGTTCTGCCTCTGATTCATACAAGCCAGAGGCAAGTTACAACTTCTTAATATACCAGACAAGAGTGTGGGCCTTTTTTTGGTAAGTAAATTGCCAATCTGTGTAAAAGAATAGTTTTGATGCCAGGAGTTTCCTACATGGAAGTGATGGGGAGAGGGGTCCTCAAAGCCTTTTTATCCCTTCTCAACCATCCCACAATTACTCCTCACCCCTATTGTCTCAGCTGAGACCCTTGCCTCATATTTTATAGATAAAATTGGAGCAATTTACTGCAACTCCCTCTTGTCCCTTCCTCATCTCATCACTTTTAAATGCCTCTCTCCTCCTTCACCTCTGTTTCATGTAAGGCGGGCTTATTCTGTACAAAGGCTAACTTCTATATTTCTCCAAAGGATCTTATTCCATGCCAACTCCACCAACAGACTACTCCTTTGGTAATCTCCCCTCTTTCACTTACCCTATACACTGACTCCTTCCCTACTGCCTGCCACTAGGCCCATGACTCCCCCACCCTGAAAAAACCCTCACTTGTCCTTCCATCCCTATATAGTGCTCTATCCCTTGTACCCTTTGTGGCTAACCTCCTTGGGAAGACTATCTACAAATGCCTTAAATGTCTTGCCTTCTCTCTTCTTTACCCAAAAATCCACCTTTTGACCTAATCATCCAACAAAATTACTCCCTTTAAAGTTACTAATGACTAATTGATTGGTTGATTAGTTATTAGTTTCCAAGCCCAATGACCTCTTCTCAATCCTCATTTTCCTTGATCTCTCTTCAGTCTTTGGCACAGGTGATCACTCTCTTCTCCTTGATGTTTTGTTTTCTGGTCACCACTCTCTCTTGCTTCTCTCCTCCTCTGTCTCCTTTGCTGGATCTTCCTCCAGATTAAGTCCTTCAGGGTTCTCATTAAGGCCCTCTTCTCTTCTTCTATACTACTTTGCTTGGTGTCTCATTGATGCACATGGTTTTAATTACCATCTTTATGCAGATGATTCTCAGATGTCTCTATCCTGCTCCAATCTCTCTGAGGACCTCCAAAATCACATTTACAACAGCCTGTCAGACATCTTGAACTGTATGCCCAGTAGGCATTTTAAACTTAATATATTCAAACAGAACTCATTGTCTCTCTCCCTATCTTCCCCTCTCCTATCTTCCCCTCTGCAACATCTCTGAAAATGCCCCTTCTTTCCTCTGACACTGGCCCTCCACTAAGCCTCATCACCTCAAGCCTGGACATTGCAGTTGCCTGCTACTGGCTCTCCATGCTTCAAACTTCTCCATTCAGCCTAACGGCAGCAACTTCTTACTAGTCACAGGATCAAATACAGAGGGCTCTGTGTGGCCTTCCAAGCACATCACAACCTGGCACCTCCTACCTTCCTCATCTCACCAACACATGAGCCAGGCCTCCTGGCTGCTGCCCAAGCAAGACATTCCATCACTGGGCCACAAGCATTCCCTCTGCCTATGTTTTATGTTCTGTCTTCAGTTCAAACTACTGACCTTAAAAAACGGGTCCCAATGGTCCCACTAAAATCTGACCTTCCATAGGATGTCTTCTCTAATCCCTCTTCCAATGTTTCCTTATTTTATGTTTTTGCTATTTATCTTGTACATACCTGGTTTTGTATATATTTGTTTACAAGTTGTCTCTCTCATTAGATTGTACAGTTCTAGAAGACAGGGATTGGCTTTTGCTTCTTAGTGTACCCCAGGGGAGTAAAAGTGCTAATCACTTTATAATACAAATATAAAAATGTCCCTTCTTGACTTTTTGAAATACTGCCTCTAGTCCTAAATTGTTTTATCATTTGAAGATCTGGGAAAAATCTCACTAAATTAAGTTTCTTCCTTTACTTTTAAAATACATACTAAAGCATAGGACAGTACATTTATTTATTCAATTTGTTAAAAAAATATTTATCAACTGCATATTATGTGCAAAGCAAATAGATATCTTTTCTGATTGCTCATTGTACTTTAATCCTAAAAATTAATCCAAGACCCCAAGATAACACACTATAGGTTCTCTTGAAATGGATCTCAGATTTTAATTTCCATACATATACTCTGCTTTCTTGGCAAAGAAAGGAGTTAACAAGTAAAGATTGGACTAAAATGTGAGAAAGGCAAAATATTATGATCCCCAAATGTATATTTTGCAGCTATTTCAGCATCCATATTAATAGCCACTCAACAGATTAATACCTATGGTCCAAATGGCAGCACCCAACATTGTGTTAATTCACTCTAACAAACTCCCACAAAGTAAATAAAACTCATGGCTTCAAATTATTTCCTAGAGGCATAAACAATCCATTTGGCACAGGAGGGATGTTTTACAAAAACAAAAATGCTCTGCTGAGTGAAATACGGGCAAGAAGTAGGTGGTGGTAAGAAAGGTGTGATGATATAATCCAACCAATTACATGCTAAATGTACACCCTAATAAAAAAAGGTCAAAGAAATGTGTTTAAATATAAGAACAAAACCTTGATACTCACACTAAGAAGTAAATCCCTATCTATATTTCAAATGCATATTGAAAATTATACAATAGATTTACCACAAGCAAGAGACACTAAAAATGGAGGGTTCCTGGCCTAAGATTATATTACTTAACTGTTTTTCAAAACAGTCATTTAAAGTGGCATATTTTAGGATACCTTTCTTTCACCATTCTTACTCTTAACTCCTTTTTATATTATTAATCAGTCTATAGATTACTTATACTTTAAAGAAAGATAAATTATTTCCTCTCCTGCACCTCTTCAATTTCATATTGCTCCTTTCATAGAGTTATGGTTTCTCTGAGTAGGAACTGGCTCTAGAGGCAATTTGTTCCAATATAAAAGAACTAAAAGTTTAAGGAATATTCTTGGACTAATAACATTTCTAAGGGGTGGGCGATATTTGTTCCCATTGGCAGAGGGCCACAAAGGGCTGCAGCAATGAATTATTAACAGACAGCTCTCATTGCTGGGCCACACAGCTGGAATGACGTTGAGTCTAGTGGAAGAGATAACAATGGAGTTCGTTAGATTACAATTGGTGTACCCAGTAGAAGTAAATCTGAGTGGTGATGAACTCCGATTTATTTAGTGCTTTACAATTTACAAAGCACCTCACAATGATCCAGTCAGGAAAGGAAGATGAGGAAATGGGGGGGGGGATTTTCCAGGGAGGGAACCAAAAAAATCATCATGTGTTTACATATCATACCCTGACCTACATACTTAACACTAGCCAAAATGAAAGGATTTCTTAAAGAGAGGCAGCAAATATAGAAAAGCAGCAGGTAAAATAGAAAGGATGCAGAACTGGAAGTCAGAGGTTCTGCTTTTGAGTCCTAATTATGCCCTTTACCATCTGAGCAAGTAACAACAAAAACCTATTTGTAGGTATGTAGCACCCAGTGTTCCAGTCAGTCAGTCAATAAACATTCATTAAATACCTACCATGTGCCAGGCATTGGGCTAACTACTGAGGACACAAAGAAGGGTAAAAAACAATCTCTGCTTTCAAGGAAATTAATAAGGGAAATTAGTGAAAACAACTATGTAAAAATCTAAAAATTACAGATATATATAGACATATTCATACTAACATACACACACACACTAAATTGGAAGTAATCTCAAAAGGAAAGTACTAAGACTAAAAAGAGGATCCAGAAAAGCTTCCTGTGGAAAGTGGGATTTTAGCTAGAACTTGAAACCAAGTAAGCATTTTTGCACAAATAAGGAAAGCATTCCAGGTATGGGGGATGGCAAGTGAAAATGTATAATGCCTAGAGATGTTATGTCTTGTGAAGGAATAGCAAGAAGATCAATATCCTTGAGTCAAAGAGTACAAGGGGAAGAAAGGGGAGAGGACAGTGTATAAAGTATAAATGGAGTAGAAGGGGGTAAAGAATCTTATAGTGGATTCTAGTAGTAATAGAAAGTCACTAGAACAAGTAGAATCTTTTTTTTTTCTGCCAAGGGCCATTTGGATATTTATAATATCATTCATAGGCCATGCAAAATTATCAACTTAGAGAACTCAAGCAGTGGGAGGTTGTTATACCTAGCTTTCAGCTCACCATTGCCTAGAGTTGCCTTAGCAAATGATTTCACAAATTGAAAATGGGGAAAAAGAGTGAGGTATCAAGGATGATACTTCAGTTATGAGTGCCAAGGTCTGGGAGAATGGCGGTATCCTCAATGAATAATAGGAAAGCTAGGAAGAAGAAAGAATTGGGGGAAAAGATAGAGTTTTGTTTTGAACATGTTGAGTTTTAGATGGCTACAGGACATTTAGTTTGAGATGTCCAATAAGTGGAAATAGAAGATTAGAACTGGATAAGCAGATTTGAGAATCACCAACATAAAGATAATAATTTAATCCATGGAAATTGATGAAACCACCAGAAGAGAAGAAGACTCAAGAAAGAGAGCTCTGTGAGATATATTCATGATCCAGGTACAGAGAAGTTAAAATTTGTTCAAGGTCACATAACTAATAAGCGTTTGTTGGCAGGAGTTGAACTCAAGTCTTCCAAAATCTAAATAAGAACTCAATTTGCCACAACAGAGCCTAAGTCAAAATCATGTGAAACTAATAGGAAAGATGAAAAAGGATTTTGTCTTGAAAATCAAAAAAAAAAAAAACAAAACAAAACAAAACAAAACAGTCTCAACTCTGAGTTACCACTTCATACATCTCAGATCGGCTAAAATGACAGGAAAAGATACTAATAAATATTGGGGGAATGTAGGAAAACTAATATGCTATTGGTAGAATTGTAAAATGATCCAGATATTCTGGAGAGCAATTTGGAAATATGCCCAAAAGGCTATACAACTATGTATACCCTTTGATCCAGCCATCTCACTATTCAGTCTATATCCCAAAGAGATAATAAAAAATAGAAAAGGATACATATATATAAAAATGTTTGTGGCAGCCCTTTTTGTAGTGGCAAGGAACTGGAAACTGAGTGGATGCCCATCAGTTGGGGAATGGCTGAAGAAGTTATGATTTATAAATGAAGTGGAACATTATTGTTCTATAAGAAATTATGAATAGGCTGATTTCAGAAATGCCTGGAAAGATCTATATGAACTGATGCTGAGGGAAGTGAACAGAATCAGAAGAACATTGCACACAGTAACAACAAGATTATATGATCAACTATAATGGACTCGGCTCTTTTCAACAATATGGTGATTGAGGTTAGTTCCAATAGATTTGGGATGGAAAATGCCAATCACATCCAGAGAAAGATTGCTGGTTGTGGATTATTTCAAATTCTGCTTCTGATAGTTACACTAAGCCTTAATTCCTCTGTGTTTCAGTTACTTCATTTGTAAAATGAGAGAATTACTCCATGGCCTCTGAGGTCTCTTTCCAGGTCTACAACATTATGAACTCTTCTTGCCAAAGACTTTCCCAACTTTCCAACTCTTTTTTCTTTGTTGTTATGGGTGAGGCAGAGCTGTGGGTGGGAAAAGGTTAGTTTTCTTTTTCTTAATAGGATCTTAGTGTTCTGTTTAGGGTCGTGGATTATTTTACTTTTCTTCCCCCTAACCATCCATCTCCCTTTTTCTGATGTTTATCCTAAGAAAAAATTAGAGAGTCCTATAATGTTTCAGACTCTGAATACTTTTAAGTCAAGAAGATTTGAGTTCAAATCCTACCTCAGATACCTATTAACTATATGATGCTGGGCAACCTCTATCTTCTTCTATCTTTTCATCCATGAAAGGGAGATAATGATAGCACCTTTCTACCAAGGTTGTAACAAGGATAAAAAATCATGAAGCATTTTTCAAGTACTACATAAAGGGTAATATTATAATTAATTGTTATTTGTTATATTCCATTAGATTGCAAATTCCTTAGGGACAGGTATTATCTCATTTGTCATCTTTGTATCTCTAATACCTTACCCTCATATATACAGGGGACACCTACTAAATGTTTGTTAAATTTAAAAGAATACTATGGAGTAAGGATTCACCACTCATATATTTATTAAGTAACTACTACTCCTGGCACTGAGAGATAGACATAAATAAACAATACAAAATCATGTCCTAAAGGAATTTATAAGTATGTAGACAAGTAAACAGAATATGGTAAATACAGAATAAGAATATAAAGTTCTATAAAAGGAAATGAGGGACTGATAAATCACTGCCAATTTTAAAACCAGAGAAAGTTTCATGCAAGCCTTTTAATCTGGCCATGAAGGTTAAGAAGGTTATTGGAAATAGGAAGTAAAAGGATTTTCAGACTTGGGGAATACAGTGGGCAAACAGAAAAAAAGGAAAGTATGAGATAATAAATAATTCAGTTTAGCTAAATCACAGAGCACACAAGATTTAAAAGGTCAATATTAGAAAATACTAGATAAAAAGATAGGAGCCAGATGGAGAAAGGCTCTGATTGTCATGCTAAAGTATATGATCTTTATTCAGTAGGCAATGAAAAATCATTGAAGACTTTTGAACAGTAAAATGACATACAGAGCCATGCCTGATATATATCCTTTCTTCAGAACTCAAGCTTCCCAAAACACCTTCCAGTATACCTCTTACAGAAAACTTATCCTGATGTCTGCTCCCTATTCCAGCTGCTAGTGCCTTTCCTCCAGAAATTATGTAAATTTTGTATTGAATATGCTATATATATAGTATTTTCCTTTCCCAAAAGAATATAAAGAAAAAAAATATTTTGGCCTTAATATATTTGAAAACTAGTTGAGCGTCTGATGTAATGTAAGCATTTGATAAAATCTTGTTGAATGAATAAATGCGTAAGAAGTCAGCTATCTCAAATGCTGCAGAGAGACAGTGGGGAAGAGAATGAATTATGAGGTCTTGGGAAGTTTCAACATCTTCTATATAATGGTGAGGATAGAAGTTAAATTATAAGGGACAGAAGGGTAAGGGGTAGGGTGATGCAGAAGCAATGAATGGAGACTAAAAGATCAGATATTTGGTAATATGGAAAAACTCAAGGGATAATAAAAAGGTTTGAAAAAACAAAAAGGTCAAGGGAAATGTTGGAATATTTTGTTTTCATTGCTCAAGGATAAGAGAAACTAGGAAATACGCTGTGATAATGAAAAGATAGAAACAAGAAGAAAAGGAAGGAATGATGGATGAAGTAGGCCCCAGGAAGAGACAGGAAGGGTGGTGATGGTGAATACAGACTTGATTACAAAAAAAAAAAATAACTAATTTCATAAGGATAGGAAAGAAAGAGAACCTGATGACTGAAGACACAGAATTTTTGAGATTACAAAGGGAAGAGTTGTGCAAATATTTATCAGATAGTCTTCTCAGGAAATTATTTAGTAAGACTACAAAGAGATCTTCTGTTAAGGGTAAGGACAAAATAGGGTAAGAGACATGAAGAGAGAAGAAGATATTTTGAACAAAGGCTTTAAAGAAAGTATATTAATGGAAGAGTTGGAATCTGAAAATAAAAAGCATAATTAATGTTTTAAATATTACAAGAATTAAATCTGCAGGGAAACAGCATGTTATTGATAAAAGCAGCCTAATTTTGTATTCAGAGATCTGAGTTCAAATTCCAATACATCTGCTTATTACTTACATGAGCACAGGCAAATCACTTATCCTTCTTAGGCCACATTTTCTTCACTGTTAAATGAGAGTATCAGGCTGAATGACCTCAAACATTTCTGCCAATTCTTACTTAACGATCTTTTCATCCATCTGAATTTTCACCCATCTGAATATCTCTTTAATTTCCTGAGGTATTTTTCCCCAAAAATCGTTGTAAATAATTTTTAACAACAAAAAGTACCATTTCCAGACAGCAAATAAGTTTTGTCCTTTGTTTCTTTAGTGCTGTTGTCAGTTTTAGAATTTAAAAGAAGACTGAAATGTGACAATAGCATTCATGTTTTGCAAAATTCCAAAGCATTAGACCTATGAATATACATATCAGAAAAATTGTACAAATGCATATACATTCCTTGTGTTTTCCTTAAGTGACTGAGAATCACAATATCTTTAAATGATTATGTCAGGAAAACAATCTGTAGTCACAACAGCATCACCAATTCATATAGTCATTATCTTCAGATATCAACATCATCATCAAGCATACTTAATAATGTTAATAATGAATGTAAATAAGAGGTTAGGAAGCCAATTACAAATGCAGCTCAAGTTGCAGAAGCGATACTTCAGTGACGCAAGTGATTCATGGAATTAATAAGAGAAATAACTTGCTGCAATTATCCTGCAAATCTTTTGTAAACAATACCTTGTTACACCTGACATGTTGTAGCACTGGAAAATAGATGATGAAGCAAAGGTTCTTTCAAGCTTTTACTGACATGACCTGAGTGTGATCTGAGTTTTTCTTAAGAGGCAAAGCTATAATTACTTTAATTGGTCTTCTCAACTCAAGGGCAAAACACATGTTATAAAGCAGCGGTTCGACTACTCAACAAACATTCATCAAATACCTACTATGTTCAAGGCCCTGTGTGAAGCACTGGGTATACAAAAACAAAGAAGTAGTTCTCATCCTCAAAGTGAATATGTTCAAGAGGGTAAGGAAGACAGACAATATACATACAGCTAAGAAAATACAAGGTAAATTGACAGATAGCAGACTGGATTAAAAACCAGAATCCAACAATATGCTATATACAAGAAACACATCTAAAACAGAGATACATACAGGGTGAAGGTAAAAGGCTGGAGCAGAATCTATTATACTTCAGGTGAACAAAAAAAAAAAGCAGGGGTAGCAATCCTGATCTCAGACCAAGTAAAAGCAAAGATAGACTTCATTAAAAGAGACAAAGAAGGAAATTATATCTTCCTAAAGGGTACCATAGATGATGAAGCAATATCAATAATAAACATATATGCACCAAGTGGTATAGCATGGAAATTCCTAGAGGAAAGGTTCAGAGAGATGCAAGAAGAAATAGACAGCAAAACTATAATAGTGGGGGATCTCAACCTCCCTCTCTCAGAACTTGATGAATCAAAACACAAAATAAATAAGAAAGAAGTTAAGGAAGTAAACAAAATGTTAGAAAAGTTAGGTATGATAGATCTTTGGAGGAAATTAAATGGAGACAGAAAGGAGTTTACTTTTTTCTCAGCAGTCCATGGAACTTATACAAAAATTGACCATGTGTTAGGACACAAAAACCTCAAACTCAAATGCAGGAAGGCAGAAATAATAAATGCATTTTTTTCAGATCATGACGGAATAAAAATCACATGCAATATAAGGCCAGGAGAAAATGGACCAAAAAGCAATTGTTAACTAAATAATTTTATCCTAAAGAATGAGTGGGTGAAACAGCAAATTACAGACACAATTACTAATTTCATCCAAGAGAATGACAATAATGAGACAACATACCAAAATTTGTGGGATACAGCCAAAGCGGTAATAAGGGGAAATTTTATATCTCTAGATGCTTATTTGCATAAAATAGAAAAAGAGAAAATCAATGAATTGGGCTTGCAACTAAAAAAGCTAGAGAAAGAACAAATTAAAAACCCCCAATCAAATACCAAACTTGAAATCCTAAAAATAAAAGGAGAGATTAGTAAAATTGAAAGTAAAAAAACTATTGAATTAATAAATAAAACTAAAAGTTGGTTTTATGAAAAAACCAACAAAATAGATAAACCTCTAGTTAATTTAATTAGAAAAAGGAAAGAGGAAAATCAAATTGTTAGTCTCAAAAATGAAAAGGGAGAACTTTCCACCAATGAAGAGGAAATTAGAGCAATAATCAGGAGTTACTTTGCCCAACTGTTTGCCAATAAATTTGATAACCTAAGTGAAATGGAGGAATATCTACAAAAATATAGATTGCCCAGATTAACAGAAGAGGAAATAAATTACTTAAATAGTCCCATTTCAGAACAAGAAATAGAACAAGTCATTAATCAACTCCCTAAGAAAAAATCCCCAGGACCAGATGGATTTACATGTGAATTCTACCAAACATTTAAAGAACAGTTAACTCCAATATTATATAAACTATTCGAAAAAATAGGAAATGAAGGACTCCTACCAAACTCCTTTTATGATACAGACATGGTACTGATACCTAAACCAGGTAAAACAAAAACAGAGAAAGAAAATTATAGACCAATCTCCTTAATGAATATTGATGCAAAAATCTTAAATAAAATATTAGCAAAGAGATTACAAAAAATCATTCCCAGAATAATACACCATGACTAAGTAGGATTTATACGAGGAATGCAGGGATGGTTCAATATTAGGAAAACTATTAACATAATTGACTATATTAATAACCAAATTAACAAAAAACATATGATAATCTCAATAGATGCAGAAAAAGCATTTGATAAAATCCAACATCCATTCCTATTAAAAACATTAGAGAGTATAGGAATTAATGGACTTTTCCTTAAAATAGTCGGTAGCATCTATTTAAAACCATCAGCTAGCATCATATGTAATGGTGATAAACTGGAACCATTCCCAATAAGATCAGGGGAGAAACAAGGTTGCCCACTATCACCATTACTGTTCAATATTGTATTAGAAATGCTAGCCTTGGCAGTAAGACAAGAAAAAGAGATTAAAGGAATTAGAGTAGGTCATGAGGAAACCAAATTATCACTCTTTGCAGATGATATGATGGTCTACTTAGAGAATCCTAGAGAATCAACTAAAAAACTATTAGAATTAATCCACAACTTTAGCAAAGTTGCAGGATACAAAATAAATCCACATAAATCATCAGAATTTTTATACATCACCAACAAAATGCAACAGCAAGAGATACAAAGAGAAATTCCATTCAAAATAACTATCGATAGTATAAAATATTTGGGAATATATTTGCCAAGGGAAAGTCAGGATCTATATGAGCAAAACTACAAAACACTCTCCATACAAATAAAGTCAGATCTAAACAATTGGAAAAACATCAAGTGCTCTTGGATAGGTTGAGTGAATATAATAAAGATGGCAATACTACCTAAACTAATCTATCTATTTAGTGCTATACCAATCAAACTCCCAAGAGATTATTTAACTGACCTAGAAAAAATAACAACAAAATTCATCTGGAAAAACAAAAGGTCAAGAATTTCAAGGGAATTAATGAAAAAAAAAATGCAAATGAGGGTGGCCTAGCTATACCAGATCTAAAACTATATTATAAAGCAGTGGTCACCAAAACCATTTGGTACTGAATAAGAAATAGAGTAGTGGATCAGTGGAATAGGTTAGGTTCACAGGACAAAATACTCAATGACAATAGTAATCTAGTGTTTGATAAACCCAAAGACCCCAGTTTTTGGGATAAAAACTCACTATTTGACAAAAACTGCTGGGATAATTGGAAACTAGTATGGAAGAAATTAGGCATTGACCCACACCTAACACCATATACCAAGATAAGGTCAAAATGGATTCATGGTCTAGGCATAAAGAATGATATTATAAACAAATTGAACAATGTAGGATGGTTTACCTCTCAGACCTGTGGAGGGGGAAGGAATTTGTGACCAAAGAAGAACTAGAGGTCATCATTAATCACAAAATAGATAAATTTGACTATATCAAGTTAAAAAGTTTTTGTACAAACAAAATGAATGCAGACAAGATTAGAAGGGTAGCAGTAAACTGGGAAAATATTTTTACATCCAAAGGTTCTGATAAAGGCCTCATTTCTAAAATATATTGAGAATTGACTCAAATATATAAGAATTCAAGCCATTCTCCAATGGATAAATGGTCAAAAGATATGAACAGACAATTTTCAGACGAAGAAATTGAAACTATTTCCGGTCACATGAAAAGGTGCTCCAAGTCACTATTGATCAGAGAAATGCAAATTAAGACAACTCTGAGATACCACTACACACCTGTCAGATTGGCTAAAATGACAGGAAATGATAATGATAACTGTTGGAGGGGATGTGGGAAAACTGGGACACTGATACATTGTTGGTGGAACTGTGAACCGATCCAACCATTCTGGAGAGCAATTTGGAGCTATGCTCAAAAAGTTATCAAACAGTGCATACCCTTTGACCCAGCAGTGTTTCTACTGAGCCTATATCCCAAAGAGATTTTGAAGGAGGGAAAGGGACCCACATGTGCAAAAATGTTTGTGGCAGCCCTTTTTGTAGTGGCAAGAAACTGGAAATTGAAAGGATGCCCATCAATTGGAGAATGGCTGAATAAATTGTTATATGAATGTTATGGAATATTATTGTTCTGTAAGAAATGACCAACAGGAGGATTTCAGAGAGGATTGGAGAGACTTGCATGAACTGATGCTGAGTGAAATCAGCAGAACCAGGAGAACATTATACACAGCAGCAAGACTATACGATGATCAATTTTGATGGACATGGTTCTCTTCAACAATGATGTGATTCAAACCAGTTGTTCTGCGATGAAGATAGTCATATACATCCAGAGAGAGGCCTGTGGGAACTGAGAGTGAACCACCACACAGCATTTTAACGCTTTCTGTGAATATTTCCATGCATTTTGTTTTCCTTCTTAGGTTGTTTTTTCCTTCTTCTCTTTCTAGATCTGACGTTTCTTGTGCAGTAAGATAACTGTATAGATATGTATACATGTATTGTATTTGTCATATAATTTATCCTATTTAGCATGTATTAGATTACCTGTCATCTAGGGGTGGGGGGTGGGGGGAAGGAGGGGAAAAGCTTGGGGAAAAAAAGTTTTTGCAAAGGTCAATGTTGAAAGGTCACTCATGTTTTGTAAATAAAAAGATTTATATATAAAAAAAAAGAAAGAAGCAGGACTTAAGACACAAAGATGAAAAAAGAGATCATTCTCGACATGTCTAGAATACAAAGGCACAGAATCTATGCAAAGGCATAGGAGACAAGACAGAATGTTATGTATGAAGAACAGCAAGCTAGGTTGATTGTAGTAAAGAGTACATCATCAGAAATAATGTGTAATCAGTCTGCAAAAATAGGCCAGAGGAAGAATATAAAGGGCTTTAAAAGCCTAAAAGAGGAATTTATATTTTACCTAAATATATCTGTGGGGGCGGGTGGACAACTTCTTGAGCAGAAAAATGGCAGTCAGACCTGTATATGAAGTACAACAGCATTTATAACAGCCTCTTCGAATATAAGGGTCTGTAATACCTCAGCTTCCCTGCCTCAGTTTCCCTAAATTGTTCTGCCTTAGTTTCCTTAAATTGTTCTGCCTCGGTTTCCCTGGTAGCAACCCTCCTCTCTTCCTGGCCATTAGGACTGAGAGATTTAGGGCCTTGAAGCTCTGGCCACTGGCATTCCAAAGAGTCATAAAACTCCAGATGGCTTATCTCCAATGTTTGGGCATCTCCAGAATTGCCATCTCCTAGCTTCTTTACTTCCATCTTATCAGAATTTATGATCCTTCCTTCTTCATCCCCAACCTATTAGAATTAAAAAGTTATGGTCCTTCCCAGAGTTTCTGCTCACCAGTGCTCTGCCCCTCTCCTTGCCTTTGTTTCTCTGATCACTGGAGGCCTATAAAAGTCTATGGAATTACTCACACACTGGGTGCTTTGAGACAAGAGTCCCATTCAGCTGGCTGACTAATATGGCTTCGCCAGTCCAACTTCTCAACTATTAAAATATTAAAAACTTCTAATCTCTGCCTTGCCTCAGTTTCTCCGGCATTACAGGTCAATGAAAAATGAGGAATATCCATAAATTTTAATAAACTGAATTCATTCCAGATATCACCAAGAATTCTTTTCTGTTAGGCCCTAAGTGACTAAGATGCAAAAAAAGTAAGACATTCACCATAATTTCTAAGAATTCTACAATGCAATCTAAGTTATCAAACTCTTTTACCTCTCCTACCAAAGAAGGTAGCCATGGTGACTATAACTCCCAAGACTCCTTAGTTAACAAATTCTTTCATAATTTTGGGTCGCTTATATTTTGTAAAATATCATGGGATCTGGAGGATAGATTTAACTTTAATTTTCTACTTATTTTATTATTATTTCCCAAAAAGCTGAGACAATTTAATTTACTCTTTGTGCTGAGCAGTTTCATTTATAATTTCTTGACCTATAGCTCTGAAAAAACAGAAAAAACTTTAAAATGCAAATCACTCTGGCTTTCCTTGAATAGCCAATAATGGGCCTTAGCCCAAGCCTTAGTAGTTAATTGTTTGGGTTTTAATGCCCTAGAGTAACTGCAAGTAGCAATTGTCTTCTGTCAGAAACTTTGAGGGTCTTCCCTTCCTTGATATTTTGTGATGGTGAACTAGTCCAAGTTTTGTCTCAGTTCTAAACTAACCCTTAGTCATAGCATTACTTCAGACAAACTGAAGCCTAGGAAAGACAAAGGTCAATGTTACCCTTGCATCCTGGGCCATCATCAATAAGCTGTCTTGACTCTTGCCTTGCCTACCACCACTCTGGAGGAGAAAGTGAGGCTAATGACTTTATATAACTCTGTCTCACTTAAATCAAATTCACTTGCAAACTTGTCAAAAAATCATCCTCATGATTTCATTGGTCCTCTTCAAGAAGGAAGGGCAAACAAGGATTGTTCCACAATGCCAAACTGATAAAATACCAAGTTCAGATAGTTCAGTCCCAAATTTTGAATGTCAGTTTCTTAAATTGCTCTCTTCTTTAGGAAATAAATATTCAAAGTAAATCAAAATAACCCATGCATAAAAAAAAGATCTCCTATCTTCTCAATTTTTAGATTTTTTTTTCATTAATTGCAAATATTCTGATGTGTAAGTACACAGAATAATCAAATCTTTAATGTTGATACTAGGAGAAAATCTCAGCAATTACACTATTCTGAATAAGAGTTCAAGCAAAGTTTTAAAAACTGTAAGAGTGAAAACAATACTTGTTTAGGTTCTAAAATAACATAGTAAATGGTGTCTCAGGTCATAAACACATGACTAGTTCTTATACTAGCAACTCAAAGGCTTAGCATCTACCTCCCTTCCATCTTCTGGTTACTGCTACATCCAAACATTCGAGTGAAATACAGGTACATAAAAGGTATTATATTCCACAATGCAAAGAGTTATAATTAATTGCTGATTGCAAAGAGCTTCATTGGCAAATTTAAACCAGCTAAGTAAAGCATACTGAATGAGCTGATGAGGAGAGTTGCTGACAAATCATTGTGTCAGAGCTGAACAGGGTTCATAGCTCTTTTTCTCTAAAATTTAACAAACTCAAATTTAATACTGTTGGCACCTTGATTCATGTTGCATTTTTGTATTTTATGTGAAACACCATGCTTGATTTGCTTTTAGAGTCAGAAACAAACAATAACATCTCACTAAATTAAGACAGGAAGTGATAGACCAGAAGGACCATATATCCAGATTCAAACATAAAGTAACAAGATAATACTTTGGTAGGGTTGATGTCAGCATTTTTATAGACGAAGAGAAGGGGGAAGGAGAGGGAGAGGGAATGAATTTTACTTTCCTTAAAATTGGATCAAATAGGAAATAACATACACAGTCAATAAGGGGATAGAAATCTATCTTAACCTGAAGGAAAAATAGGAGGGGAATAGGATATGGGAAGGGGAGAGTGTGATAAAATCGAGGGCATATTGGGGAAGGGAGTGGTCAGTAGCAAAACACTTTTGTGGAGGGACAGGGTGAAAGGAGAAAGAGAATAAACAGGGAGAAATACAATTAGCAACAGAAATTGTAAAAGAATTTTGAAGCAAGTTTCTCTGATAAGGCCTCATTTCTCAAAGACAGAAGAAACTGAATCAAATTTATAAAAAAGTAAGAGCCATACCCCAATTGATAAATGATCAGAAGATATGATCTGTGCCCAAAGTGCTATAAATTTCCCTGTGGCAAGTGTTTGGGATGAAATATTATATTCTCTGAAAAATTATGAGCAGGATGTTCTCAAGGAAAAAAAATCCTATAAAGTCCTCCATGAACAAAGTGAAATATATTGTATATAAAATAATAGTAATGTTCTGTGATGACCAGCTGTAAATGACTTTGCTATAATCGGTAATAGAATCCACAACTATTCTGAAGGACTTATGATAAAAAAATTTAATGATAAAAAGTTCTATCCATATCCAGAGAAGGAATTGTGTCTAACTACAAACTGAATCATTCTCTCTCATTCTCTTTCTATTTAACTTAATTTTTCTTGAGGGTTTTTATTTTCATTAGAGTGAGAAATCTGTTTTCTTTCACAATTTGACTTTTATGAAAATGTTTTGCCTAACTTCACATGTGGTTTCTTAATTGTGAGTGGGGATATGGAAGAGAACTTACAACTCAAAAATCTTAAAAACAAACATAAAAAAATTGTTCTAAATGTACCTTAGGAAAAATATTAAATAAATTCAAAAAAGAAAAAAAGGAAATTCTACAATCTCAAATTGAAATATATATATATTTCCCTCCCCCAATTAACAAGAACTACAACAATCATCCAAAGCAAATAGGAAAAACAAGTCACAATTCCTCTTACAGGTGCACGACCACTGCTGATCTAAGGCTTGGAACTCTCCAGCTTTTCAATTTGCTGACCAGAAGGAATTTTTATTTTGTCTTTATATTCTATTACCCAGCAAAATGCCTTGTACATAGCAGAAAGGTTGACAAATTTGGTTGTTATTGTTTTGATGGTTGTTGGTACAATTCTTCTTACCATCTGCATCCCTGAAGATCTCAAAAGTAAGAAGGAAGAATGGAAAAAGACAGGCTCCAGAAAGGTCAAGAATCTAGTCACATTGAAAACTCATCCACATTGCAATGCTGTTTATAATCTACAATGTCTGTGCCCATGATTCTTAGGGTTCTTCTAGATTATCTTTGTTGGGAGAGAGGGGACATGGAATCAGTTTAACAAATCAGGGCAGTTTAGCATAGTGCATAGAGTATACACGGCCAAGAAGGGTTCAAATTCATCCTCCAAAATGGTTTTGCGCTTACCTTATATCAGTTAATTTCCCTGAGTCTCATTTGCTCATCTGTTTAGAGTCTTAAGAAGAATAAGGACAAGGCACTATTTCCTATTTCCTAGCAAATACTAACAGTGGCAATTTACTTTAGATGAGGAAAAGGAATAACATCACATCACATCACAAAAAGGATAGTCTAGGTATTTGTTTTTACATTTATCTATCCATTCAGTAAAGGCTATTAAGGACTTATTTTGTGCATAGCACTGTGATTGACCCAGGGAAAGTGACAAAAGGTTTAACAATATCATCCTGGAGCTTATAGTCTAGGAAGAGAAAGAAATATAAATACTAATAATAAGATAGACAATATCACATGATATATGCATTAAATTTTAAAAACAAAGTACAATGTATGGGGTACAGAGCAAAGGTCATTCAACTACTGAGAGAATCAGAAATAGCTTTGGAGAGAAAGTGTAATTTCAGATGGACTTCAAAAGATGAAAAGAGATTTCTGATTAATATAATTACATGAAAAGTTATAGAAAAACCCTCTCTCTCTCTTCCACATAAAGCTGATCAGAGAAAAAGGTAAATAAGGCCATAATGAATTAAAAGCAAGTTCCTTCTCCAGGATCAGATAAAAAAATTTTTTTTGGAAGTTCTGGAGATAAATAGAAAGACCTTGCCAAGAAAACTAGTCTAAGAACAGGTAAACAAAAAATGAGCATGAGATTTAGATAAAGTGAAAAGGAATTTAAAAGATTATTTAATTCAGGGGCTGCTATATTGATCATGCTCATTACTATTAGTATTAGAGTAAAAGACAGTCAACTTTCTAAGCATATATTTCTCATTATTATGTGACAGGCATCACATTCTCATAGTTCTAAAAAGGAGCAAAAATACTATCTGGTACCATCATTTTAGAAAAAAGGGTTCAGTGGCCTGGAGATTTGATAAAGTTAACACAGATACTAAGCATTTCCCTTCTTTTGACCCCTTTCCACAATGCAAAATTAATGGGAGCAGAAGATTGTACTGTAAGGCACCTTAGAAGTCATATATTTCAATCCCTAATTTTTAAAAAAAGAAACTGAAAAATAAAGATTAAGATACTTGTTAAAATCACACAATTAAGAAAATGGCATAATTGGGATTCAAATCCCCTGAAGTCATTTAACTACAAACCCTGCATTCTTTCTACTATATCAAAATAAATAGGTCCCTGAAGTAGGGATGGTGAAGAAGTTTCCCTTGGCTATAGGAAAGTAGCCAGTAGGCTAATATGAAGAAAAAATGTCTATAGTAACATATTTGAAAAAAAATACAGAGAAAAAAAGGCAGAAAGTACAGGAATATGTGTATTTTTCTACATATATGTATACACACATATATATTTCTTTTCATTATACTCAAAAGAATGCATACACACACACACATACTCTATGTCTATCCCCTCTTTGTCACTCACTATATGTTCCCCAAAATTGGCCTTCTTACTGTTCCTCCGATGCCACCTCCTGTCTCCAGTGCAGCTAAATGGCATAGTGGATGGGGGTGCTGGGCCTGAATGTTGCCAAATGTTCAAATGTTGTCTCTAACACATTTTAGCAATATGCACATAGATAAGTCATCTAACTTTTCTAAACCTCAAGTAATTCTCTAAGACTTAGTTACTGATGGGTTACATTGGTAAAGGGAATTTACAAATGTAAAGTAATAGAGTGACATGCATGCCATTGATATAAAAACTTTTGTGAAAACACCACCATGGGGCAAAGCCTTAATGAATAACGATATCTGAGGTAGAGGATGATTCCTGCTGTTGGGACCTGTTCTTGACTCAAAAGAAATAAAGTGTAATATTTGTTCATAGTTCCTTAGGATATGTACCTACACCTTCCCTGTTTCTAGGATTTCAATTTGGGATTAAAGTGATACTAACTAAATATTGCATTCGCCTAGAAATGTACATTCAGCCTAGATACTAATATATACCAATGAGGTCTGGACCTGCTCCTCCTCTATCTGATTTTGAAATAAGATTGCTCAATCCCCAGGAAGATTCTTTTAAACAAAACTTCAAGCAAGTATCCTTCCCCACTACTTTCAAATATTTTTTTTCCTCTAAGTAATGACATGAAGGCAGACAAGAATCAATTGAAAAGAATTATCTTGTTCAGATACAGACTGAACTGAATGACACCCAAAAGCCTTTCCTATTCTCTACCTCCCGTGGGAGTTTTGCTTTTATTGCATACAGGTCATTCCTTAAATTTGCTGAGCAATAAGAGTCTTCATACTACCATGGTAACCTTTATAGAAACTCTAGAGTCTCAAGACCATTAAGGACACTTAAAGAAATAGTAAATTGTCCTAGAATGGCTTCAAGGGAAAAAGGAGAATGACCTTTTTAGGAGCTCTCAAGAAGTTATTTCCAGTGAATAAAAACTGTAGGGGGCTACTGGTTCATTCCATGTGGCCCCAGAGTAGTGAATTAAGTGTCCAGACCTTAATTGGCATACATTTGTCTTGGATATGTTCTTATTTCTCCACTAAAATCCTACCCAGGTGCTTCATAATTATTTCCTGGTGACCATGAGTTCTTAAGGGCTCTCAGAGAAAAGTAAACTCTGGTAGATCCTACCAAGCTAAATGGCTTCAGTTATGGGGCCAACAATAACAATCTCACCACCATATTGTAGAAAGCCAGTCTTCCCTAAAAGTTCTAGGAGCTCTCCTACACAGCCTCAGAAAACATTTCTTGGTCAGAAACCCTTCTGAATCCAGATACATTCTTAATTTAAGATACCCTTTCATCAACAACTTCTAGCAAAATTTGTGGCTAGATTCCAAAAAGCAATTGCTTTTTCTTTTAATTTTTTATTTTATTTGGTTTACTGTTATCTTTTGATGTTGCTTATATTTCTTCATGTATACGTCCTCCTTCCCAGGAGCCATGTCTTATAACAACAAATGGGAAAGAAATTGGGGAAAAACAGCTAGGTAATAGTGGACAACATTTCAAAAGTTTGATACTATATACAGTGTTTCACAGCCAAGCTCTCCCCTTTCTTACTTACATCTCTTCTATTCATTTATTATTTTCAAAGGATATTTGCGATTCCCCAGTAGCCAAATCTCATCAGTGGTGTAAGAATTTGAATTCTTGGGGCAGCTAGGTGGTGTAGTGGATAGAGCACCAGCCCTCAAGTCGGGAGGCCCCGAGTTCAAATCTGGTGTCAGACATTTAACATTCCCTAGCTGTGTGACCCTGGGCAAGTCACTTAACCCCAATTGCCTCAGCAAAAAAGAAAAAAAAAAAAAAAGAATTTGAATTCTTGTACTATACCAAGCATAATGCTACAAATTCATAAATTTTCCAATGTTTCATGTAAAAATAAAAAGGACCAAAAAGATCATCTCAATGATTTTCAAAATATGATCCATGGACCACTGGTAGTCCTAGGGTTGGATTAAAATATTTAAGTAAAACATGCCGATATCTGCATAATGTTCCAAATAGAACAGAAAACTAGAATAGAGAACAATTATTTATCTCTAAATGGCTTTGGAAGTTGTGCCTTAAAAGCAATCGACAGAATTATTATGCTGCTATCATCTTGAATAAAAGAAGGAAATGTAAACTATATATGATGATAAGGGCTAGAGAACAATAGAGGGGAGGAGATTACCCATGGAAATCCACAGCTAACAGTGTGAAACTATAGTTTTGCTTATTCCACTTACCATTCATGCTTTGCTAAGTCTTCTCTTTCTATACCTCTCTATCTCAGTTGGAAATGGTCAGGCATCAGAGAGCAAGATCTTGCTGGCCCAAAGGCCAGGTCCATGAGTGGAAATACTGATGGAATAGCAGGAAAGAAAGTGGATATTTTGTAGTATCAAGGAGGAGCAGATGATGCAAATGATCTGAAAATTACTGCCTTGATTCAGAAATCTATAAACCAATATATTTGAGAATCACTTGATTTCAGTTCAAATGAGGTTCTGAATAACACCAAAATGGATAAAATAACAAAGAAATTTTTCCTCAGAGGTAGGAGAAAAGAAATTCTGCTATTAAGAAAAACAATTTGATAGTTATTAAATTATTAAAAGCACAAAGTGAAAATCATCACTAGTGTTCAATTTTCAAGGACAACTGGTTTGTGCTTTTTGAGAAGCAATATCTAATTTTTCTGCTTTGAGTTTTTAGCAACTATATTGGTGAATTGTTGGAATAGATGAAACTAATTTCTTCATTCCATTAGCTATTTATTTTGTATACTGTAAAAAATACATGATTGGCCTATTTGTATACAGCCGCATGACCCATTATTTATATGTGTATTTTAATTCAAAGAACTGATATCTCGTTTCCCAGTTAAGATTGACAGAATAATTACAGGGTCTCCCAAAAGTCTTAATAGAGTGTTAAGCTAACAAGACCCGGTCAATACAAGCTAGCCTTGAAGTAAGAATTTAAACAAAGAGATTCATGTCTTAAAGAGGCAATTACTATTTTGAAGGCCAATTAAAAAAAAAAAATGAATTGTACTTCAGCATCACTATGACATATATGGAAGAAGCTAGCTAACCATTCTCTTAGAAACAGTATTAGAACTCCTACAGGAATGGAAATGGCCTAAACCAAGACTAAGTTTGAAAGGAATGTCATAGTTCTTATTTAGATAAGGGACAGTAATAAAACTAAAAGTCAGACCTATGGAAAACAAGCTTGACTGAGAAACAAGAAATCTGAGTCCTACTATTAGGTCTGTCACTAACAAGCTAAAGAACATCTCAGCTAACCACTCTTTAAGCCTATTTGCTTATTTGTAAAAGATATGGTCTCCAATGATCTTTTCAGTTTTAATTGTCTATGGCTTAAAGAAATGGATCTGGACCCAATGATCAGAATGACAGTTGAGATGATAATACCAAGTTCAAGACGTTTTCAGATTTGTTCTCTGTCCTTGCCCTCATTTCCTTATTGCCAAGGTCAGTGTCAGGCCACGGTGCATCTTTTCCAAAGATTTTGGCATTTCAATGAATCTACCATAAATACCAAAAATCCTTCAGTTCAGAGGAAGTAAAATTTAACAATTGAATCTATATAGCCAGAATAATTCAATACATATACATTCAGGAGTAGGCAACTACCTCTAGCCTCACAAGTTGCTCAAGTTTGAATCAGAGAACTTTCCCTTCTTGACATTACTGACAATTTCTTATTTTCTTTAAATTCAACATGATACTTCATATAGGAATCAAGGAATCATCTTTAGATTTGGACTTCCCCGTGATACCATGACAGTTTCTTTAGCTATCAAGCAAACTAACATTTCTACTTCCTACCTTGAAGAGTTGTGAGGTAGTATTTATATCTTCTAAAGCAAAGATCCTTAAACTGTAGGTTGCATATCTGAATGTGGCAGTCATAAAAAATTTGACAACAGTAAAAAGTTTCTGGATACAATGACCAAAAATTAATTCAAAATCAAACACATAATGAATCTGAGGTATTTCTGTCAGTGCTTGTCCAAGCTGTGTCGTGAGACCTCACTGCAGCATTGGTTCTTTGCACTGTGCAAACCCTGCCAGAAACACCTCATATCTCAGATTCAAAATGGGATCACATAAAAATTTCTTGGGAGAAAAAGGGTTCCAAGTGGAAAAAGTTTAAGAAGGCCTGCTCTAAAGCATTAAGTAAAATTTAATTATTATAAAGTAGTATTTTAGACACTATTTTTTTATAAAACTTTTAATTAGAAATTTATTCAAATGCTTTGCTTATTCTTGCTACTACATTAAAAAAAAATCTTTGAGACCCGGAATTATGCTTTATTTTACACTGTGTTCTCCCATAGCATTGAGCATACTATACAGAACATGGCAGGTTCTTTTATTTCAAGAAATAAAACTATTTGTTAAACACAAAGGGAATAGAAAAATGCTAATTTTTTTTATATTTAGGGTTCTCTTTCAGAGAGTATGTTATTTTTGCTGTTGTTATAAGTAACATTAATGAACATATGAAAAAAAAACTACAGGCTTATGATTTTTCCTCATGATGATTTATTTTTAAAATAATGTATATCAAGACCCCTATTCTGTTTGTTTCAGTTTCATGGAAGTGAAGTGACTACAGCAATGTCTACATATGTGTCAAAAACTAAACTGATTCCACTTTTGCAAAGAACTTCCAAAAACAAAAGATGATGAAAGATTTATTAGTAATCTAAGTCATGTTCTAAATGTTCTCATTAAGATTCTTTTCTCAAAAAAGAAATAGATATTTCATCTGTAGAAAAAACCAACTCTACCTTTAAGGAATTTTTATTTTCATTAGAAAATAAGGCATCCCAAAATGTGGATTTCAACACAAAAGTATGAATTTAATATATAGTCTCATATATTGTGATATTAATGAGTTGTCTAATAAACAAAAGGTATTATCATATAGTGGAAAAAGTTCAAAGCCTATGATATTTATTATCTATATAAATGGGCCCATCACTCCCACGACCTCAATTTCTTCATTTGCAAAATCAACAGGATTGCATTGTATGTCCTCTGGAGTCCCTTCCAGCTCTAGGTCTTTGATACTATGATACTTGATATAAATTCTGGATCTCAGGTAAACATCCAAGGCTTTTATTAGGTAACAGATGTATTTCCCTAAACTAACTAAATCACAGGTCTTATTCCATTTAATAACTATTTGATAACTTGAACAACTGTTTTTAGATTGATTGTAAGTTTTAGACTAAAATCAAGTACTTCTTTCCATTATTTTACAGATTAGAAAATGCAGCTCATAAAGATTAAGGGATTTGCTCAGTCACATCAGTAGTAAACAATAGAACTTGTATTCAAATTCGGGTCTAACTAAATTCTGAAAATTCTTTTCACTATACCTAGCTGCTCTTAAAGATTTGTCAAAATTATACTATCACAACTTCTGATTTCAACCATGCCAAAATTTCCCCAAATTAAAGATTTATATAAAAAAGTCAAACTTCAAAGCAATGCTCATAATTTTTAAAAAATGAACTGATTTCTTCTCACCCCTTTTCTTAAAGTAGGTTTACATGTCTTGAGATTTCAAAGACATAGAGATAGCATTAGTTGATACTCATCACAACTGGCAATATGTCAGAGGATCATCTAAAAAGTAAAGGAAGGACAGGCAGCAAGCACAGGGAAGTGGATAGAGAGTCAACATCAGTTACACTTTACACCCAAACTGGCATGTATGACTCTGGGCAAGTCACCTGTCCTAAGAAACTCTAACACTGAAACAGAGAACTATGCTTATGAATTAATCATTAGATATACATCTTAGAATTCATAGGTTTCAAAGAATAGAACACATTTTCTGAAAACTGAGGTTTACAAAGCACTTTTCTCACAACTCTGCAATGTGGTAGTACATTTATGACTTATTCTAGTTTTCAGATAAGGAAACGGGGGCTCAAATCTGCTTGTTCAAAGTCACAAAGGTAGGGAACTGCGCCTGTTTTTCCTGACTCTAAATCCAGCATTCCATAATTTCAACTACCTACTATAAGGGTATCAAAGTTTTGACCAAAAGAAAACAATAGCTGAAAAAAGAAGGGCAAGGTTCCTGGTCAGCCCACAAAATCAGGGATTACTTACTGAATAATCCAATGTTACCTGCACTAAATTGTTTTAACTCATTTATATCCCAGCTGTATGAATAATGGAATACAAGATGTGTTGACAAAAATCTTAGTAGAATTGAATAACATTTTGTTCTTGATATAGCGATAGGTAGGTGGAACAGTAAATAGAGCAATGGGCTCAGAGTCAGACTATGTGACTCTTAACTCATTTAACTTCTGTTTGCTTCAGTTTCCTCATCTGGAAAATGGTGACAATGGCACCTAACTCCTAATTATGTTGATCAAATGACTGTAAAATGTTCAGCATAGTGCCTAGTAACACACAGTGCTATATAAATGCTAATTATCATTATTATTACTATTAAAGACTTACAATCACATAGCCTCCATCTTTTTAGAGATAAGACTATATAACCATCCTAAATCCTAGTATACAAAGCTCATTTAGCAAACACAAGATCCATTTTTAAACACACAGTCACATTTACAGTTGAAAAAAGATATTCAGAAGATCATATAATCTAACTCTCTCATTTGTATAGGTTAGAAACTACGGCCCAGAGAGGTTAAGTGACTTGCCTTAGCATATGACAATTAAGTAGTAGAGCCAATAACTGAATCGAGGTCCTCTGGTCTCCAACTTTAGTAACTGCAGCACACCAATTTCACAGCAGATAACAAAAAAGAGCAGCAACTTTAAAAGAGTGTGACAAAAATAATATCTGCAAATAATTTTTGGTTGGTTAGAGAATGGTGCTGAGACAACAGTGTTAGACTAAAGGCTTTAAGTAAATCACTTAGCTTTGCCCAAGAGCAAAGGAATGTACCCTATTCCTCCCTGGTCAGCTAGTGAGTACATCTTGATTTCAAGGGAAATAAGAGTGTGATTGAATCGTGTACTTCTCTAACTACTGCTAGGGAAACAATTTTGGAATCAGGGATTCTATAATGCATGAACTCATAGATTTAGACCTGTAAGAGACTTGAGAAGCTATCTAATATGAACTCCTCAGTTTTACAGACTAGCAAACTGGGGGCAAATTGGGGGTGTTACTTCCACTACACCATATTACTCCCCATAAAAAAATATTTCAGCCAAAAGATTGGCTCAAGAACCTATATTTTCAGCAAAATATAAAGCTACAGTAGTAAAATTCATTATATTTTCATTCAAAACATGCATGCACACACACAATATACTTAGAAAAATCTTTAAGTATCTCACAATTCAGAAAAGTCCGTCAGCAATTTCCTATGTAAACATATGGAAATCTCTTAAAGTCCTAGTATTACCCCAAGTAGAGTACTTAAATCTTATTCTGCTTTTTGTTTTTTTCACTTACACCTAAGTGCTATTTTACAAGTATTAAATCAGAGAAAGTATATGGTTTTTCTTATAGCATTATTAATTCCTTCATCTTAAATTCAAAGTTCAAATTCATTAGCTTTGTGTGATAAGTGTATTTGTCTGAGTCAAGAAAATACCAATATTCTGAATGTCACTTTAGTTCAACTATCCCCCACTCAACACACACACACATACATACACATATATCAGAGCAAATTAATGCCTATAATAAAATCCAGTTTTATTTAAACACAGAGCCAAAATTCCCCAGATGTTTCTGCTAGATCATTTTTAATAGCTACATAGAAACAATCAGGTTACCTGATACACAAAACAAAAAAATAAATAAAAATCTAAATGCAATCCTTACCAAAGCCAAGAGAGGACATAGGCAAAGACAAACCATGTAGCTATCCAAATAGCATAAGA
Source organism: Myrmecobius fasciatus (assembly GCA_023553655.1). NCBI lineage: Eukaryota > Metazoa > Chordata > Mammalia > Dasyuromorphia > Myrmecobiidae > Myrmecobius > Myrmecobius fasciatus. Next base: position 127,992 of record JAJPUD010004931.1, on the reverse strand, counting down.
CATTGGATGGGGAGGTAAAGGCATTGGACAGCATGATGAAAGTTTACATTATTTTTTTAAAAGGTCTTTCTCTGTGTCACATGAAAAAAATTATTGGTGACAGATAATTCAAATTGATTATGCTCAAAATCTCAAATGAGAAATACACTGTGGGCAAAATTTACAAAATGGAATAAAGGAAGGCTAAGAATAAAGAAGGCTAACCTTTTATCAGATTAACAAATGGCTTGAGGCTTAACTATTTCTTACATTAAAATGTGAATATGTATATTTCCAAATGGAGAGTTGTCATTCATATATTCCACTTTTTGTTGTTGTTGCTTAGTTGTTTTCAGTCATGTCCAATTTTTTGTGACCTAATTTAGAGTTTTTCTGGCAAAGATATTGGAATGGTTTGCCATTTCCTTCTCCAACACATTTTATACATGAGGAAACTAAGGTAAATAAGGTCTTGCCCAGAGTCAAACAACTAGCAGAATCTGGGCCTGCACTTGAACTCATGAAGATGAATCTTCCTAATTCCAGGTCTGGCACTTTTTTTTTTTTCCCCAACAAAAGTGAAATAAGGAAATAATGCATTAGTAAGCACTTATATGCTAAGCACTGATGAAATGACAACACACATTTACAAAGGACTTTAAGGTTTACAAAGCACTTGGCTCATGTTGACCCTGAAGAATAAGTAATGAAAATGTTATAATTCTCACAATATAATGAAGTTAAATAACAGAGCTAATAAGTATCAGTACCAAGATTCAAAACTTGATCTCGACTTCAAATCCAATATTCTTTCAACTACATCAAGAAGTCAACTTCAAAATAAATTCATTATAGAATTACATATTTGACTAAAAAGAAATAATTATCTTCTTTATATAAAAGCAACAAAACATGAAGAACCATTTATTCCATTTAAATTTCAAATAGAATGGCAATTTGCATCTTCTTTTACAAAATGGATATATATACACACATATGCATATATGGACTACATAACCAGAATCACAGAGGATTAGAAAGATCTCTAATGGTAACAGAATTATTGATTTGAAGACAAATGAGACATTGAGAGGTCATCTAATTCAGTATTTTTATTTTACTAGTACAGAAACTTAAGCCTAAAGAGAATTAATTGGCTTGTCAAAGGTCAGAGATCCAGAATTTGAACAGAGGTCCTCTGTCTGCCAATGTAGCATTCTTTCTATTGCACCATACTGCCCCAGATTAGACTTCTAAAAAAGATTTTGTTAACTCACCATAAAAGCTTAATATTTACAAATGAATACTTTTACAGTACTACAATAGCCCAATAGTATTTTCAATTTTTTATAGTACATATGAAAATCTTTTGTAAAATAAAAAATTTTATTTCCAGAAAAAAAATTATTCTTATTTGAAAAGTAATCCGCTGGAACATTAATCAGGGACTGCCTTTTGAAATTTTGCATTTATGAGCAAAAGGTCTTCTCAACACTAGTTTTTTTTGTAGTAAGTTTATTTATTTTTAATACACATTGCCTTGCGAATCACATTGTGAGAGAAAAAGCAGAGCAAAAGGGAAAAACCATGGGAGAGGAAAAAAAGAAAAAAGAAGAGAACATAGCATTCGTTTTCAACACTATAATTAAGAAATTACTCTATATGCAGTGTGCCCTTGGCGTCATACATATTTTTAATTGATAAAAATTCTATAAATATGGTAAAGAGTTTCTATACAGAAATTTAAAATCTGAAGGTTTTGTGAATCTAACCTTGTGACCTACAGAATGAATCCCCAACAACTTGAGTACCACTTCATAATGCAATTCTAGATCTTCTTAATGGACTAAAATTTAGGAGTATATTTATAGCATCAAGAATTTACTCAAACACCATGGGAGGAGAGAAAACCTAAAAATGCTCATGTTTGGGGGAAGATCATAATTAGAAAGCTATTGTTTTGTCATATCAGGGAACTATCGATTTACTACAAATTACCCTGAATTTACTTTAGAAACATACCAAATTCTTGAAACTAAGATGCAAGGCTTGAGAAAGAATGCACTCCCTGGGGAGAATAAAATCAGCATGGAAGAACAGCCAGTCCCTTTTAACTTATAATTCAATGTGGCTTTACACTAAAGTCAAGCTATAGATTACCAATTAACCTATCCAGAAACAAAAGTTCTCATTGTAAGCATTTCTGGAACATGAGAATTCTAGCAAGTAGAGTCTGTAAAGATGGAAGAAGAGATTAAATAACAATAACAATTAAAAAAACACAATGGGAACTCATTATGGGAAAGTCTGAAAAGTCATAAAAATACAACTTTTTAATTCAGTATCAACTAAAGAAAAGGATTTTTTGTTTTTTGGGGTATTTTTTAAGGTACGTACTACTTTTGGCACTACCATTTTCAAAAACAAAAAATTCCTTGAAGAAAAATTGTTTATCTCAGTAAATCATGTTATGGCAATGGCTATTTCTGGAAGGCAAAAACCCTTTGGTTATTTAAAAATTATATATATTTTAAAAATTATATACTTTTTTCAAACCATGTTCATTTCTTTTACTGTCTTTAAGCCTATTCTCACCCCCCACCCCCCCCACCCCCGCAATTGGAGTTAAGTGACTTGACCCCGGTCACACAACTAGGTCATGTTAAGTGTCTGAGACCACATTTGAACTCCGGTCTTCCTGACTTCAGGGCTGGTGCTCTATCCACTGGGCCACCTAGCTGCCCCTCTTTAAGCCTATTTTAAACTTAAAATGCAACTTTCATTTCTCCCATGTGTTGTAGTTTTTTTCTATATTCACATATATGTGAATGCATAATATATGCATATATTAAGTAAATATATATAATGTATACATATATACATATAAATTTCTGTATATACATGCATATATATATATATATAGTAGACACACACATATATGTGTATAAACCCCAACTGTTCTAGAAATTGCTGTCACACAGACAAAAGCAAGGCAGTTGGGAATCAGTCCAGAGAATATAATCCTCCACAAATGAGTAGTTCAAAACAAACAAGGCAAGACATAGTTTTCCAAGTTTTTTAATAATATTTAATTGTCTTTAATATCTTTATATTTATCAGAGATAAAAATTTAAAATCAAGTATTTCCACTAAATAAAAAGCAAGATTAAAGCTTAGAAAATTTAAGAGTTAACTTCTCAATGGCCCAATTCATCATAATTGAGTCATAATAACCCTAAGAGCAGTAATCCAATCTTTAAACATAAAACCATAGAACTAGACCCTATCATCCTTATAAAGACTGATTTCATTATTATACTGAAAAACTTCACTTCTTTTCAAGGACTTATCAAGTTTATGGAATAATTAATTTAAGTCATATATAATTTTCCCTCCTCTCTCAATATTCACAATCCATCAGTCTAGGCAAAAATATTTAAAAGAACAATTCCTTATATATATATCTCAATATCTCATGTATCAATAATACATATATCTCAATTTAAATAGCTGCAACCTTCTGAGCTTCAAATGTCTAAAGCTATTTTCAATATATCTATACCCAAGAAACTACTGACATAGCAAAGACATTAAACAAGCTCATGGCTATAAATAGGTGTTTGTCCATTAGTTCCTCTTGTCATGTCTCTGCCTCTTCCCCTCTCCCTAGCTTATAAACACTACAAATTTATAGCCATCCTTGCCTTAATTATTCACAATTCACCAAGAAAGAGAGATTTTACCCATTAGGGTCTATTGCATCCTGGTTCAACAGATAATACACAAGACATTTTCACCATACTAGAAAATAGAAAGTAACCATAAAATTCCTATACATGCTCTGAAATGGATTATCACCATTTCCAGAAGCAGGTTCACCAAACGTGTGTGTATATGAAGTTGCCAGAACTGGATCCCCACTGGCCAATCCTCCAATGCTGTTTCACATCTGTTCTTTTTAAACTTGTCCTATATTGCCTTGTCTCTCAATGCTATTAAAGTGATAATTTCACTTTCTATTTCTCAAAAGAACCCACAACATTTTTTACTATGCAAAATAATAAACAGGGAACAAAGGCCAGCCACAAAAATGATAAGCCAAAAATCACTTATTTTTGGCTGTGGAATGCAATCACATATCTACCTGAGACCTTTTTATATGATGCCCTTCCTAATATTCTCAGCTGCTGCCTTCTTCCAAGAAAAAAAAAATTACTTTTCATATACTTTATATATCCACTTACCTATTGTCTGCCACAACAGAATGTAAGCTCCTTAGGGGCAAGTATTTTTTTTTTCATTTTTGCCTTTGTATGCCTACGATCTATCACAATACCTGTCATATAAAAAATGTTAGAAAAACTTAGTGATGCAATGCTAGAAAACAGTCCTCTATCTTGAGAGACACTGAAATAGTAAAAGGCAATGAGCATGGAGCCAGAAAACATGGGTTTGAGTAACAGGCTTGTCACCTAACTAGTTGCATAACTTTGCATAAGATGTTTCTAATTCTCATCCTCATCCTCTGCAAAATGGAAAAACAAAAACAAAAAAAAAACTATAAAACAGCCTCACTGAACTATCTTGAGAAAAGCACTTAGAAAACTTCAAAGTGGGGGCAGCTAGGTGGCGTTGTGGTTAGAGCACCAGCCCTGAAGTCAGGAAGACCTGAGTTCAAATCTGATCTCAAACACTTCCTAGCTGTGTGACCCTGGGCAAGTCACTTAACCCCAAATGCCTCAGCTTTTCGCTATCTTTTCTAAGCCTGCCTCCAGCTCTTCTACCTATATCCTAGGCTTCTGATGAGAGGAAGGCAAAGGATTTAAGATAATGTGCTTAATTAAAAATATATTTGATTCAGGACAGCTAGATGGCACCATGGATACAGTGCTGATCCTGAAGTCAGGAGGATCTAAGTTCAAATTTGACCTCAGACACTTAACACTTCTTAGCTGTGTGATCCTAGGCAAGTCACTTAGCCCCAATTACCTCAGAAAAAAAAAAGAAATATATATGCACATATGTATTTAATTCCTAAGTTAAATGGAAAATTATATTGCTTCTTAAAATATTTTTTCAAGTGATAGATACTATACATTTTAGAGATATTAGGAGAAAAAATACTTCTCATGCTCTTACATAATAGATCAAGAAAAATCAGAGGTGAAACTCATATTGCCACACCTTTAAAGTTTAAAATAAAAATTGGCACTAACAATTTCTTTTAATCAGGATTATTAGAATGGTTGATGATAAGAAAATCAAAATCTAACTGACATGAAATATCCTTATATAATAAAGCATTTGATATTTTCCTCATAGTATCATTACATACCTGATGGAGTAAGTTATGTAGGAGGATATAATACCAGTATGTAGATTCAGAGTTGGCCAAGTTATACCCAGAGATAAAACATCAACCTGAATGGAAGTCTTTAATGGTATGCAACAGAGTTCTGTCTTGACTGTGGGATCATCATTTCTATAAAAGTACTGGGTGAATATATGATTGTCAAATTTGCTGATGACAATGCTGATAAGGCTGAGTAACATGTCATACAACAAATTAGGACACCTCAACAGGTTAACAGGAATAAAGCACCTAGCAAAGTACTTCATATACTTAATAGCTACGTCTTGAATAAATGAAAGCAAGGCTCCTCTATTTAAATAGAAGAGGCTTGACAAAAGTTCATATGAAAGGAACCTTCAAATCAACAGGTGTAAAGTTACTAATAAAAAAAACACCAAAAAAAATAGTAAGAAAGATAACAAGGCTTCATTAATAAAAGAATAGTGCCAAGTCAAGAGTGTTAACAATCAACTAGCAATATTAGGTGCTGCAGACCAAATTCTGGAATGCTGCATCCAATCTGAGTACCACAGAAATACTAACAAACTAGAGGGCATCCACATAAAGTTTATTAATATGGTAAGATGCCTGAAGACCACAGGAATAATTAGGGAACTGTGATATTGACAGAAGAAAAGACATAGTGAGAGTGTAAAGACTACCTTCAAATTTCTGAAGTGCTTCCATGTTAAAAGTCACAACATACTTAGAGCGTTATTATTTCACAGGGTCAAGTTAGTGCCAATGGATAATTTATTAAGTAGGTCTCATCAACATAAAAAGTTTCTAATATTTTGAGCTAATGAGCAAATAAAAGGGTCACAAAAGGGTAAGAGAGTAGAGAGTGAGGAGACTGTCTAAAAACACTGGCATTAGAATAACTGAAGCAAAATCTGGGTAACTATCAAGAAGGAATCCTGCAAATGGGTAGGATTTTGGATCAAATGACTTCTGAAGTGTCTTCTGAATTTAAACCCTATAAACACAACAAATCTTCTAAAATTTCTTCTGACTCCAAGATTTTAACTGTAAAAAAACAAACTATATTTCAGTTTCAAGACACTCTGTATATAAGTTGAAACAAGTTATAATTATATAAGTACATTTATTTAAAAAGTTAATCCAACCTTGTCTTCTCTTAATTTTAATACATTTTATATGTCAAAATGTTACATATTTCAAAAAAAAAAGTCCTTTAGGTACATCAATACTTATTCAAATCATATCATCCAAGAGGAGGAAAAAACCTATGATTAATTAATAGACTTTTAGAAATAGTTAAAACTTCTCTACCATTTTTTTACCATTTTAAGTATACTAACATGTTTTTAACATTAAATTCACCCTCACCAGTGGCTATAAAAGCAAATAAAAAAGGCACAAATGTTGAATTCTGAGAACAACCAACAGCAAACATATAATCTTATTAGATACCACAATTCAAAAACAAAGCAAACATAGCACCTAAAATTCAGTAAGGAGTCCATAGGACCAAGTTGGATAAAATATTACTCACATAATTATTATTATAAAAATAAATATTATATAGAATCTAAATATTAGGCATTAAAAATGAAATATTTAAACCCCTGCAATCTAATCATTACTTTTTGTTTGGTACATTCTTAAAGCTAAGTTCCTAATAATTTCAATCCAAAAAGAATAAATTGTTCAGAACAGCAAGAGACAATGTAATAAGGGAATATAACACTCAAAGCTCTCTTCATTAACAAGTGATAGACAAAGTTTAAAAGAAATGTTACACTTACAGTCATATACACCAAAGATTTATACAAAAGGAACATAATTAGTCATCTAAAGTACATCACACCAAAGCTTAATAAAAACAATGTCTGTTTTTTTTCCTCCACATAAATATTTTTGGATATTGTGCAATTTATCTGCTAAAAAAAATTACAGAAAAAAGGAAGGTAACAGTTTTTCAGAACAACTTCATTTCAAGGATATAACTTTAAAATCTTAGAAAAACAATCTTCAAGCAATTAGAACATCACGCACGTCCCTTGCTGACCATGTTGTACAAATATTAAGCCACAGTCCTAACTGATGATGCTGATGACACCCTGTGCTAGGCATCATGGAGATAAGAATAGGTTTGTTGAAACAGCAGAGGAATTTTCTTGAATGTAACATCAAAAAGGGGAAGAAAAAGCATCCTATCAAAATGCTGTTGGTAGTCCTAAAACTGGTCCAATAGAAAGGTTATAAAAACTGAAGGCCTAAGATAGTCAGCATGAGCCACCTGAAAGTTTCCAAGGAGGCTCCAGAAGTGTGCTGAACAAGAAACTTGAAAAGAAATTAAAAGATCAAGTTTGATTTCACATTCTCTGTCAACAGAGATACAGATTATAAACTTTTACACTATCAAATGTATTTCACTTTTAGACTTGAAAAACAATTAGACATAACACAGATAATTTAAATTAAGACAGTAATTATCCCTGAGTTAACAATATAAATACAGTACAATGATTTAGGTGTGCAATATCTACAATTTCCAATATATGAAATGACATTCAAGTTAAAAAAAAAAACTAAGAGATAGGGTACAAGAATTGAAATAGATGCAGCATTCAAAGGTAAATAGATTATTCTTTTTTTATGGAGTCTATGCACAATATTTCTAAATTCAACCCTTTTCATTTTCAAAATTTCCTGGATCCTTAAGAAATATTTAAAAACTGAAATTAAAGCATATTGATTTTGGACTTATCATAGAATTATTTCTTTTTCCTAATAAATATAAACATTTAAAAGCTTACCTAATTCATCTGCCCAAGTCAAAGAAATATTTTTGTGGGAGTTGAGAAGAGGAATCTCTGTCCAGAATTATAACTTTACATTAAAATCATGCATAAGGAAACAATTTTAAGGAGTTTGTCCCATGCAATCACTGATAAGAAAATAGATGTGTGTGTGTAGATTCACATGTATAGGTACACACACATATATGCACAGTTAAAATATAGTAGCTCAGAAACAAAAATTATATATAAAGATACATTCCCTAAAAATGTAATAATCCTTAAATGCTAAGAGGATGAATAATTCCAAATAACAATGCAACAAATAATATTGAGGCTTTTTCCATTCAAAAATTAGAAAAATACTCTGGGGATGAATTTGATAAATGAAGACTGGCCTATTTTGACCTAAGATTTAATAATACATTTTTTGATTGTCTTCTAGAATGAGGCATTGTCAAGCAACACATTGTTAGTGTAAAATGTGGCATATTGGTTTCCTTTGTTCTTTTCCTTTACTTCACTTTTTAAAAAATAAAATATCCTACAATTCTCTATAGCAGAAATGCTAGATTTGATTTCCAACCAAAATCTTACCTATACTTGGATAAAGTCCTTAAAACTTCTCATCACCAACATCTATTCTATTTCCAGGGCAATAAAGGAAAATAGCAAGCAATTCCAACTTTAGGAAATTTTTCAAACAGCTGATTTTTACAGATCTAGACTTTTTAATCCAAAAAGATGTTTGTGCATCACAATATTTCTAAATTTCAAAAGGTCAGAAAATAAAATATTAAGCTTTTGTTGAATGCTTTGGAAAAGTGTCTTTAAAAAATCACCTCTCATTGCTAGAATTTAATCAAAGTGTTATCAAGATGAACACACATCAGACAAATAAATTAGGAGCTAATTTATTTCTCTGGTTTATTTAACAATAGTCAAAGCCTAAAACATTAAATAAGAAACATAGCCAATGGGCAAGACTGACAACAAAGATTTTAAAAACAAAAACAAAGGCAAAAAAACCAAAAACAAACAAAAAGCAAAAACAAAATGCAATGAGACTAGTCTCATTAGAACAGTTTACAGTTTCATTATTCAGAGATTCGAGGAACAGAACTGTGTACTGTACTGCTATTTTAAAATAAAACCACAAGTAAGGGCAAATACAAGTTGCATTGTACAGTATTTCCAGCCTTAGGAGTCTTAAAGAGTGAAGAATAGAGGTGAATCTACCAGCCATAATCACTATGGCCAAATTGGGCACCACCTTCTCACCTCTAACATGACAGTGTCTCAGTATGTTAACAAATGAATTACAAAAAGCCTAAAATTATACAATATGTCATAAAAGTAACATCATATTTTCCTTTAAAAGGAAATATTTCTTCTGGTTACTTTAACCTGCAAATTTATTTCCTAAAAACATGCATTACTGATGACAGAGACCAGATGCTATCCTCTATCCTCCAAAAGGCACATGAAATTCTCACCAACTTTGGGGTAGACGTTTTTTCTTATCTAAACACTCACACATCAACATTCCAACCCCAGGGCAGAATTTAGTAACTAGTTAAAAAGGTCATACCTTAACCATTTATATGCAGTCTTTCCCAATATGGGTTGCTTAAATAGATGCACAGAATAGCCAGTGAGGTGAAACTAACAGAGAAAGATAATGTGCCTCTCTGAATTCTCTAACAATCAAAAAGTTTTTAAAAGTTTTGAAGACCAAATAATAGAATAAAATTTATCGTATTCCTTCATCCTCCCTGAATACCAAATGTAAACACCTCAAACTGACTCAAGAGGTAAATCATAATGGGGAACTCTGAAAATTTATTTGGACTAGTGGTATAAGTTAAATTCATTTCAACTAAGCAAATAATTATTAAGCGCCTACTTTGTGCAAGGCACTGGGCTGAGTCCTGGGGATTTGAACACAATAACAAGTATCTCGGGTTATAAGGAGAGTTAAAAATAAAAAGATTAATTTTTCTCCTAAATAACAGGATCTAAAAATCCCTGTGAGCATTTTGGCTATCTTCATGTAACAAACCAGAAAACAGACTAGGAATTTTTGTTTTGTATTAAAAGCAACTCTTTACACATTATTTCTGCCTGCAAAAAACTATTTTTTTTAAACAGGAAATGCAGAACACTTGTGTATTCTGACACAAAGGAAACAATCATATACATAAGACTAGATCAACCAGAAAAAAGATCCAATAATTTTAGAAACAGCTTAGACTAACCACCTCTACAAGCAGAATTCTGGCAAAAGGGAGATGTTTCAGAACTGGCAGTATGACAAGAAACATAATAAAAATTTAACACCTCATATTTGGACAGGAATAAGGAAAATAAGTGCTTCTATATGCTCATTTGCACATTAAGACTAAACTTAGTTTGCCTTGTCTTTAAAGAATATTTCTACTAAAAGGGCTTTCAGAATTTTCTGAGGCAAGTTCCCATTTAAATTAAAAAGTAAATGTTTTACATATTTAAATTTTAAAAGCATATGACCTTATGCCTAGGGCTCTAGGAAAGGTATTATTTTTCTACTTGCTCTCCTCTGATCTCTCTAAAATACTATTAAATATATTACTGAATTAGATGAAATAAAACATTTTAAAATAAAAACTCTCCCCTCCAACTCTACTTTTATTAATAAATTTAAATTTTAATCTGGCAGACTCCTCTGAGGCCTTTTCCAAGTGAGTTTCTAAATGTTTAATTTCATTGGTTTAAAAAAAATGATTTATAATGGGGCCAGGAATCACAATCAAATACTAAGGAGAATACTTTCTTATTTCAGTTAATATCAAAATCCAGCTTTCTTTTGTATCTTGAGATTATGGATGGCAGGCACAAATACATGAAAATGAAAAACCAAGCCACTGTTACATCTGTTCTATATTTACAAGAAAGCATCAAACAGGTTATTTTTGGTAACTTTTAGGACAAACAGCTTTTCTTTAATGCATTGTTAGCATCATTGTCAGATGAATCCACTGTCCCTTATATTAAAGAAACTGTTGCTTACATTAACTGTGTCACTTAAAGTATAAATCTGTTCTTGTTCCAAGCCCCATTCTCCCTCATCCTCATCTTCAGGTTCAGCTTCAGATCCATTACGAGTGTTTTCATACAAAAATATTTGCTCATCCACATGAGCTGGAGCTAATCTGTTCCTCTTAGCACTTACAACATTGGCAGATGAACCAAAAAGTCGTTCAGGGAAGACCCTTGTAGCCAAAATACACCAATACTTCTGAAGTACCTTTGGTAAGACAGGAAACAATGCCAATCGATCAGACCACCATTTAAGGGGATCTTCATTTAAGCCAAGTACTTTTTGAGACTTAAAGTTGCTCAATTCCTCCACAATCTGGGCATGCCATTCCTCTTGATCTTCTACACCCCCTGTTTGGCAGAAGATTTCTGCCAGCATATTATTAATTGCACTAGTTGGCGGTGGAGTGGAAGAAATAATCATTTTTTTCACTGGTGGCTCTTCAGATATTGAAAAGAGCTTTTCTTCAGGCCTGAAACTATTTTCTTTTACTTTCTCCAAAAGGCTTTTTGCTTCCTCTACAACTCTGTTTTCAACTTGTTGCCGTTCAAAAGCAGAAAGAAAAGGAAGCTTCTTATACCTAGGGTCCAGGAATGTTGCCACATTAAGAAACATGTCTATCTCAGGGGTCTCCTGGTATGTTGTTGACAATTCTTTGGCTATCACTTCCTTGGCCATGCTGATTTCTTTCAAATCATTTTCTTTGATGTTCAGGGTTGTATTGAGAAGCATATGAAGAAGAGGTTTTACCATGCTTATTGTGGGATACTTGGATGCAGACATCATCTCAGCCACTTGCTTAAAGGGATGCAGGAGGTCCACCAACCCCTCAATGGTGTTCCATTCACTGGTCTCCAACATAAGATGGTGGTTATTGCTGTCTTCCACCAAAACAGCTGCAATGATAAACTGCTGCTCTTTCAATCGTTGCAACATGGCAAGTGTGCTTCCCCACCAGGAAACACGATCACTCACAAGCATGCAGTGCATGATGTTCTGCTGTTTCTGTTTTTCACTTAACATGTACATGGCTACTGTAGACTGCTGAAAATACTCCACCAGTTTCCGGCACCTTGTCAAGAGACTGCCCAGCTTAGGGAGCTGGAAAGCTTGTTGTATCCCTGCATTGAAAGTCTGACCCAAACAAGGCATCTGAACTGGAATATCTAGAAGTGAGCAAGCTTTAACAATATCTTTACCATAATCTGTTGTAGCACCAAAGACTTTTGTGTTGATTCCCCACTCAATGAAGATCTCATAAAGAACTCTTGTAATTGTCTCTGCAGTGTTTTCTTCAGGGACCTCAAATGTCTTTAAGCATCGTGAATTAACAGCCAAACAATGAGAAGAGCTGCTATTGAGGAAATGAACTGCAAGGGTTACATAGGATCTATTCTGGTTTTGACTTCTCCAAATATCTGTGGATATTCCGCACCACAAAATGTCAGTCAATTCTTTTAAAACAATTTCTCTAACTGCATTGTATTTTTCAGGAATTGCTTTTGTGCAGAAATATTTTCTGCTAGGAAGTTCATATCTTGGATCTGCTGTTTTCAAAAGCATCTTAAATGTAGGCTCATCCACTATGGAGGAAGGGTACATGCCCTCACAAATTAAGCTAATCACAGCAGAGGTCAGTTCCTGGTGCTTTTTGTTTTCATAACTGTGGCTGGTCTTCATGATTAAAGTGTCCTGAACAACCTGCTGTGAGGATTCTGGCTTTAGTTTTGAAAAAGCAGTAGCAAAAGCCTCCCTCATCTGTTCCGTGTTACTCTTTACAAATTCGCAAAATTCATCTGGATGATTTTTCTCCAGGTGGTATGAAAGGTTGGAAGTGTTTCCTGAATAGGCAATCTGTGCCATACAAATACGGCAATAGATCTTCTTCCACTGTAATATGCATCCTTCTGCATTGGTATCAAAACCGAAGTATTTCCAAACTTTGCTTTTTGCTCTCGGGTGAGCCA
>JAJPUD010004931.1:76358-109373 GCA_023553655.1 Myrmecobius fasciatus | reverse complement strand
GAGAGAGAGAGAGAGAGAGAGAGAGAGAGAGAGAGAGAGAGAGAGAGCTAGCCAAAAGGCTGAGTGAGACAAAGCTTGGGGAGGGAAAAAGAGGGTGTGCAGCAAGCAGAAAAGCCAGGTCGGCCAAGTGTGCAACACAAGGGGGAGGGGGTGCGAATAAGGGTGGGGAAGAGGGAAGGAGGAGGAGCCTGACAGCAGCCAGGGGTAGGCCAGTGCTCGGTCTCCCGTTGTCCCTCACCCACCAGTCCACCCAGGACACAGCCCACAGGGTTGCTGGGACTAATCTAGTAGCTTCAGCACTGGCAGGCAACCAGGGCCGGTGATGGTGCGGCCGGGAGAAGCCAGCCAACCCAGGCACTGAGGCGCTTGCGCACGAGACTGCCTTCCGAGTTCTGTCCGGAGATCGGTGATTCGCGCTTCCGCCCAGCCTCCCCCCCACCTCCGTCCTTCCCCTCCCCCTGTTCAAACCCCTTCAGCAGTAGCCCCGAGAAGGGGGGCAATGGGGGTGGGAGAGGTTGAAGGTTGAAGGGGGTTACAGACTCTGCCTAACGCGCTCCAGGAGTCAGCAAGGCGGGGGAGCGCGGGCAATCTGGGGGAGCTCATTGTTTTCGGCTAGGCCAAGGTCAAAGTTCTGGGTGCTGCCACCCTCAACTCCTCGGGGTCTCCTTAGCTCTTCCTCCTACCGAGGTCCTACGATGGGGATGGGGAAGGGAGTTTGGAAAGAGGAGAACGAAGCAGAAAAGGGGACTCCTTTCTCCCACCTACGCCCCCTCCCCAGGTTCCGGGCTGTAGCTTCCCACAACCAAACCGCTCCATCCCGGCCGGGCCAGGCACCGAAGGAGGCTGCGGAGATGTAGGGGAGAGGCAAAGGCGCGGCGGGGAAGCAAGGGGGAGAAAACAACCCCCCCACATACATACACACACACACACTCACACACCGCCCACGGGAGTAAAGTTCGGCGGCTGCAAAAAGAATAAAGGCTCTGCCGAGAAAGCGAGGCCCAGATTCAAATTCCTGTACCCCCGCCTCCGTAATAAAGGAGGAACAAGAAGCAACACCCCCTTCTCTCCTTCCTCCGCCCTCCCCCCAACACACACATACGCACAACACACACACCCTCACCCTCCCCGGCGCCCTGGACCACACCTGACAGATCCCAGAGAGCCCCAGGAAGCCGACCGGGGCGGATTTGCTAACCTGGTAAAGAGAAGCCGTAGCGGTAGCGCTGGTAGAGCTGAGAGAGGATCACCATAAGGGCCGCATAATAGACCTTGAGGGCCGGGAGGATTGGAGACAATAGCGACATGGCAGCTCCCTTTCCTCCTCCTCCTCCTCCTCCTCCTCTTCCTCCTCCTCCTCCTCCTCCTCCTCCTCCTCTCTGCCGCGCAGACTGGAGGGGGTGGTGGCAGCGGCGGCGGCGGCTGCTGTGGCGAGGTCTATTCCTAGTCCCCGGGCAGTGACAACCCGCACGGAGCCCACACCCAGCGGAAACAAGCGCTCTTCGTTTGCACAGTTCCGCTAGCGGCGGCCGCGGAGCTCTAGAAGTCTGAGCTGGGACTCAGGACCGACCCAAGAGACCTTCAACTTAACCTTGGGGGCGAGGCCGAAGAAGGGCAAAGGGGCCGAAACGCTCCTCTCCCCACCCGCCTCTGCCTCCGCCTCCAGCGCACGGACCCCACCACCTCCGAGCCACCCCGAGTCCCCTGACCTAAACCTCTTCCTTTCCCTTCCCCTCCCCCTCCCTCAGGGTTTAAAAGGGTTTGGGTTTTTTGTTTTTTTTTTTATACTCCATGAGTTCTGGGTGTTGGCAACCTACCGAGGTTGTTCTAGGAGATGAAAGAAAATTTTGGAGTTGGAGTTTTGAGGGAAGTGGGCCCCCATAAAAAGAAACCCAAAGGCTGAAAAGGAGGAGAAAGGTAGGGTTGAATTGGGTGCCATTTTTAAAGATTTTCTTGAAAAAAGTGGTTGCTGATGCATGAAGACAGGTGGAAATCCAGCCTCTCTAGAAGTCCCATTGGAGACACAACTTCTGCAGGTGACTGACTTCAGCAGAAGCTGTCTTTTGCTTCTTTTTGTATTCTCAGTCTTTGCACAGTGTCTGGCACATAGTAAGCGATTAATAAATGTTTATCGATTGATTGAAATCAAACCTCTGCCTTATCCTTACTTAGAGAGGTTCCATTGGAAGGAGACACAACTTCTTGAGGTGACTGACTTGAGCAGAGACTGTCTTTTGCCTCTTTTTGTATCCCCAGCGCTTAGCACAATGTCTGATTCAATAGGTGCTTTAATAACTGTTGATTGATTAATTATTAATATGCTTAAACTAAATCCACTGATCCTGCTTTTCATCAGTGGCTCTCTCACAGTGTCCTTTCCAAGAGCTACTTTAGTCAGTCAACAAATGTTTATTAAGCACTTAGGAGGTGATGGGCATGTTTACAAAGAAAGACAAAAAATTAGATGTTTGCACTGGAGGATCTGTCATTCTAATGGAGGAAAACAAATATAAATGACTATGTACATAGAAGACAAATGAAGGGCATATCAGAGGGAGGACACTAGCAATAGGGGTGAACAGGAAAAGCCTCTTGCGCAAGGTAGGATTTGATCTGAGTCTTGAAGGAGGCCAGGAAAGGAAAAGGCAGAAGAGGGGAAGGAAGGAGCATTTATCTGAATTCAGTCATCTGCCTCTAAATTGTGGAGTTCAGTGGTATGACATAGGTGTGACCATGGGTTTCAGAAAGATGTGCCAGTGGAATACAAGCTTTTGGCAGCTCCTACACTACACTAAAAAAGCTGTAAATATGAACCCCAAGATGAAATACACTTTTCTCTTGCTGGAACACTAATCTAACTTTCCAGAGGTTCATCACCATGTTAGCTTCAGGATAAAGTTTTTCACACAGGGATTCTCAAAAATGATCTACTGAGTCACTGAGCATTTAAGATCTTTAAAGGTAGAATGAGCACCCATAACAAGGAAATGAAAGATTGTTGAAGTCTTGTCAACCAATGCAGTTCAAGTGATAATATTTTCATTTATTTCCTCTCTCAAAAATCATTAAAATGGGAATAATAGTAAAGAACATAGAAATCACTTTTGGATAAGAAGAAATCAATTCCATTTGCCTTTAAAATGCAGCCTGAAACACAGAGAAATGAAAGTTAAAGAGTATGCAACACAGGTCCCTAGTACAAGTTAGTGGTATTGATAAGCAATACAAATGATATGCAAGTCAACTAAGCACAGTGTATGTTATATTGTAATAATTTAATAAAATATGAAAATGCTTTTCAGTTGGTTTCACTCTAGGAGTGTATGTGAAATTGAAATTTGATTTTTAATTCTGTTATGTTAAGACTTAAGCTAGATTTAATATTCCTCTTCACTGTTTCTTATCCTTGCAAGTTGACTCAGCTAAGTGACCTTAGGTCACAGTTCTATTCTTGTGATTCAGGTAATCTCAGATTGTTCAGATTGTGACCATTATCTTCATCCTTTTTCATGACTTGCTCTGTCATTTTATTAATCACTGTAAAAAAAAGACCCTGAAAAGTTATTGATCATGTTTCTTACTAATAAACGAATCATGCTCAGAACTTTGTCAAAATTTTTTATGACATTGATCAATCCACAGATCAAGAAGGAAAACTAATCAATTATATATATATGTATATATATATATATATCTTCTACCCTAATGCCCTACTAAAGTCCCATTGCTTCACTTAACTCTAACTTCTGCCTAAATGTCCTTTTATGGGTGATCTGATACTTGACCTTGCTTGGAATCAAAAGCCTTATAGCATCTGGGGATGATAGTATCATAAAAGAATGTTTTATCTATACAGGAACATAATTTCAGAGTTAGAAAGAAGCTTACAGATTATTTCATGTAAAACCCTCATTTATAGTCAAGGAAACTGAATCTTAATGAAATAGATTTAATACCCTGGGTTACACAAAAGTTGTCTAGCATTTGGTCATCAAGGACAGATATTTGTCAGTGATCTACCTGTGCAGTAGGAAGGCCTTATGCCCTCAAAATTACAAGGCAGTAGTGGAAACTAATATACTAATGCATTCTTGGTGAACCAACTAACAACATCAGTGGCAGGGGAGAAGATACTAATGTTTTATCAAATTATTTCCCTTGTGTACTGTTCAAATGTCCAAACCTATCTTTAAAAAAATCCCAAAATATTCTTACAAAGGATAAAAATGAATGAGAGTTAAAACTGGAGAGTTACTGGCTAATCAGGACTTGAAGACTGGTCTTCTGACTGAGTCCAATACCGTGAAATGACATTGGGAACACTGAACTGAGAATTGGGAACACTGACCTGAGAATTGTGTTTACAATTACAAATCATGATAGAGCTAATTCAACAAGCCTTTTACCACTGTGAGTATTGCAATACAAGTACAAAAAATGAAATAATCCCTATTCAATATGAGTTAATATTCTAATTGGGGAAATAAATTCATATAAAAATAATACAAATAAAAATAAAGTATTTTATATACACATACATATATGTGTATACATGTGTGTGTATATATACAGACGCAAAAGTGGGTATATATATACACCCTCACAAAGAGCGCTTAAATATAAGACATTTTGGGAAAAAGGACTCTATCCATCTGGGAATAAGAAAGGCTTCATACAGAATATTATGTCTGAGTTGCTTTGTAAAGAAAGACAAGGACTTTATGAGACAAAGTAAAATAAGGAGAGATTACATTCCAGAAATAGGGTATATTGAGTAGAAAGGCAAAGAGTTTGGGAGATGAAATATTGTGAGTGAGGAAGAGAGAGAAGACCACATAAGGAAACATGCTCATGACTTGGCCAACATCACATTTATACTAAGTAGCAAAGCAAGGATTTGAATCTAACTCTTGTGACTTTAAATCCAAGTGCCGTTTTCATTGCCTTTTCTCCGGGGCAAGAGTTAGTGAGAAAAGACACTAAAGGAGCTATCAAAGAAGAAAAAAAAATCTTAATTTCTATTACAAGTGGTCCCTGAGTCAAGGCAACAAGAAAAGAGAGACCATTCAATCAGAAGCATTTTGTTTTCAATGAATTGGAATCATTTCCCCTTTCTGTGGCCTTAGAATTCGCTGACTCCTACATAGCTTCACCTGTTCCCTGTCATATTTCCCACCAGACATTCCACTACCTATTTACCAAGGAACTTCTTTTGGAACTTAGCCTTGCTTAATTGGCATTGCAATTATATTAACATATTGACTTTTCATTTTATTTTTTAATTTTATAGGGCACTAAATGTACCACATTGCTGATTACACCACAGGTAGTCAACATATAAATTGTCAGTAGCAACTGACTACTTTTTGGAGGGGAAAAGGGAATGATTTACATTTTCTTTTTCTGGAGGAGAGTAATCATAACTGTCATCTAGGTAATAAGCTAGAGTTTTTTATTTGTTTGTGTATGGGGGGAATGTTACTCTTTTTTCCCAGAGGAAATGAAAATGGGTTAGGGAAATGATGTACAATGTGTTTATTTGAACTTTTAATTTGAAGCCTCTGGACATTGTTTACAAAGGATTTGAACTAGAGGGTCATACAGTTGACTCAGGGAGAGTTTAGGATTTTTTTTTAAATAGAAACTTTGTAGTTCTTACTTTTGTGGATAGCATTCCTTTAGCCCTCTGTTTTTTGTTATCATTGTTGTTTGTTTTTGTTTTGTGTTTTTTTTTTCCTTGTTTAGTTTTTGCAGACTCTTCATGACCCCTTTTGGGATTTTCTTGGCAAAGAAACTGAAATTGTTTGCTATTTCCTTTTCTCCCTCACTACAGATGAGGAAACTGAGTCAAATAGGGTAAAGTGACTTTCAAAAGGTCACACTAAGATCATATTTGAACTTGGTTCTTCCTGGTGCCAGGCACTGTGCTCTATTCGTTGCACAATCTAGCTGACTTTTTTTTCTTATTCATGTAAAAAATAGAAGTTGGCACATGAGAAAACACAAGGACCAGATGATAAACCTCTTCCAAAATGTGCAAAGTGGATAGACCATGGATCCTGAAGTCAAGATGACCTAGGTTCAAATATAGCCTCAGACACTTAATCCCCGATTTAGTCAAAAAAATAAAACCAGAAAAAGGAAGTAGTAACATGGTTTGTTTTTTGTTTAGTTTTTAAAGGAAGGACCTGAAAGTCAAAAGCATCTACAATCATAGTCCTACCATTAATTCTCTGTGTAATCTTGGGGAAATCATAGCTTCTTACAGGCCTTCATTTTTTTATCTGTGAAATAACTAAGCCATCTCAATTCCTGGTCTAGCTGTAAAATTCATGCCTTTTTAACTGGGTATGGAGAACAGCCAATACAGAAGGAAGAGAAGCCAGGGAAATCTTGCAGAGAGGGAGGAGAAGGCTAACTAGTCTGAGGCCCCCTGGTGGCCTTCCTCACCATTAGAGTAAAGAAACTGGTTGGGGACAACAGTTTATAAATATTTGAACCCCTGGGAATATTCCTAATAACAGTCTTACTTGTAGTCATTCTTGCACTTTGTAGTTCCCACTGGGTAAATCTTGAATTGGACGTTCAATGTCTTGAGTTCAGTCTAAAACACTATATAAACCTGAAAAAGTTACTTAACCTTTTCCTGCCTCGGTTACTTCATCTGTAAAATGGGAATTATAATAGCATCTACCTTCCAAGAATTGTGAGGATAAAATGAGCAAAGTGTTGTGCAAACCTTAAAATGCTATATAAATGCTAGCTAATATTATTAGTCATTAAGGGTCTTCTTTAGCTAACTATTTATATTACATTGTAATATATGACTTATAGATTATACTAACTAATTGCTATACAACAGCAATCTGACATGGAAGTGGGAGGGAGAGACAGAGGGAAGACTTAAAAAGATCATTGTGGACAAATATATTCTCTACCTTCAATATATCATGAAAATGTCAGGTACATTTACATAATTTTCTACAAATAATATAAATTCATTGGTTTTTCTTCACAGTGACTACAGTGAAATTAAGGGTTTTTTTAATGAATTGTATCAGTAAGTTTGTTTCCTTTTATATTTTATAACTCCTGGAACTGTACTCAGTGGAAAAAAGACATCATCAGAAAAAAAATTATTCACTTTACATACTAAGCCAAATTGCATAGTACAATAGTGAAGCTTATTGTTTTCAACTGTTCACTTCTTAGTTTATGCATTCTCTTCATATCATTGACCTTCTACTTGATGATCTCTTTCCAGGTTTCCTGATATCATCCAAAAATCACAGTTACCATATTTACCCAATGACTGAATGGAAAATTTAAAAATGGTTGTTGTATAGCATTTTCCTCCCTAACAGTTATGATTTCACTCAGAATTACAACTCTTCAATATTAGTATAACTATTTTCTACTACATTATCATGATTTAAAAAAGTTTTTGATTTTGAATGTATAAAGCCTATGCTTAGTACAAGCCTCATTAGCGACATCATTTATCTTAAAAATATCCTTCTTTAAGACTATACTTAACCATAGATCATAGCTAAAGGATTCAATATTTCTCACTTTTCTCTTCTGTAATTTGTTGTGTATAATATATGCCCTACCTATTTCACTATGTTGCTATAACTTTGAAGATCCTAACATTGTAAAACTATTACCTTTCATAATCAGCACCATCATAATGTTTCATTCTCTCAGTTACTTCTTCCCCTGTTTGCTCCAAGTAACCTCATCATGAAGCTAGTACTTCCTAGGATGAATCTCAATTTCCCTTCACATTCAGTTCCAAATTGGGAATTTGATGACATAGCATTTCCACCCTCCTTTCCCACCTCCAGCATATGGTGATAGGAAGAAAATGGTAATGGAAGATCAGAGATCAGAATAGATTTCTTCTTGGGTATACCAAGAAGTAAACAATGCACAAATTAAAATATACCCTGCACAGTACATAGCTTTTCTCAATGTCCCTGCCAGTCATTCTTCTCAGTCCTGTGAAATTGTCTACCACAGGAAAGTTACTACATGTTTTAGATAAAAGGTCTTACTTAAGGCCTAAGACTCGGCTTCTTAGGAAGAGCATTCCTCTGAGAAAGCTTTTTAGAATGGGGGTCAGCCTCATGCCATGCTGAAGCATCAATCAATCTGTCCACTAGCACTGATTAAAAATCTAATAATTCTAGGCACACTGCTAGGCAGTGGGGAGATAAAGAAAGGAAGAAAACAAAAACCCCAAACCAAAATCTAGTGGGAGATAACATGCAAACAAATATATGCAAAGAAGCTGTGTATAGGATAAATGTAGTAAAGGGGTATTCTCTGGGGAAGGCAGTGGGGAAGGATTAAAAGAGTACTTGGAAAAGGCTTCCTGGAAAAGGTAGCAATTTAAAGAGAAGCAGGGCAGCCAAGAGACAGAGATGAAGAAGGAGCGAATTCCAAACATGGGAGGCAGCTAGTGAAAATGGTCAGAATCAGGAGATGAAGTAGAGTTAAGGTTTGAGGAATAACAAAGAGATCAGTTTTACTGAATCACAGAGTACATGGAGAGGAATAAGGTATAAGAAGAATAGAAGAAAAGCTGAGAGGGGTCCGTGTTGTAAAAGGCTTTAAATGCCAAATAAGAGATTTTATATTTTATCCTGGAGGTAATAGAAACCACTGGAGTTTGTTGAAGAAGCTAGTATATGCCTTTTATAAACAAGTTTTAGGTCCTTCCAGTCAACAAAACTGCTCATCCTTTGACCACAAAATTCATCTTATCTGTGTATCCTATCCTATTCTTTTTTGATGGCTGAAAAATTTCCCACTTTGGTCAGTCCAGCAATGGGGTTCTCAGGTATAAGACATGACAGATCTCTATGCAAGTCTTTGCTAACTATTTAGCATTTTGTGTTGGTTGAAGGATTCATTCAGAGGGTTTTGGTGTATCAGAGTATGTTTGAGTCTTTGAATCATAATGCCATGCTATTATGATAAGATGGAAAACATGAATCTAGATGCAGAATATCTGGGTTCCAATCTAAATTCTGCCACTTAATATCTCTGTGACTGGCCAATTTACTTTATCTCTTACTTGGTCTTAGTTTTCTCATCTGTACAATGAGGGAATTGGATGACATTACTTCATACATCCCATCTAGCATTAAATCTGATTTTATTTGATGGAATGATTATCTTACATGGTTTATATATGATTAATTATCACTGGTTCTAATGTTGAATGATAATTCCCTTTGTTCTAACAAGATGCAACAGCATGCCTTTCTCATCAAAGCTTAATAATAATAATAATGATAATGATAATAATAATTTCTCCCCCATTTCCTTATCCCTAAACTGGATTCTCGAAAGCAGCAAGATTTATGCCTGACTATGCTTAGAGAATTAAGTCAAAACTAAATTCCCAAGTATGCAGTGAAAATGCTATGTTTCATATGCTGCTAAAAATCAATAATGAATTCTTTGAAGTCTTGTTCACAATTTTTTGTTTACTTTTTCTTTTTTGTCTGGATTCTACTTCTATTTTCTAAACTTTACTGTGGAATAGACTCTCTCTATCCTCTCCCCCCAACTACTTTGATGATTTAAGGTGAGGTAGGAAGGGCTTTTATTTTCTTATATTTTCATTATATTGTTAGTTGTTGCTGTTGTTCATTCATTTCAATCACATCCAACTCTGTGACCCCATTTAGGGTTTATTTTTGGCAAAGAGTGGTTTGCCATTTCCTTCTTCAGCTTATTTTACAGATAAGGAAATTTAGGCAAATACTATTAAATGATGTGTCCAGTGTGACACAGCTAGTAAAGGTCTGAGGTGAGATTTGAACTCATCATTCTATTCACCACTCCACTTATCTTCCTTTTTCAGTATGTACAGTCACTAATAGAACAGACTAACGAGCAAAATCTGTTTAGAAGTACACACAATCTTATTGTTAAAGTTCTGTTTATTGAATTTAGTGTGACTTTGGGAAATATCAAAAGACAACATACTTGTCTCTTGAAGTTTTCCTGTAAGATTCTTTTTTTTTTTTTGAAAAATTGCAGATATGTTTTGTTTTTCCATTATGAACATTTGCAGATTGTTTCCAGCTCATGAGAGATTTCTTATAACAAAGTATTGTTATATTAAGTAAAACTAATAATAGTCATCTCATCTACATGTTATTCAGCATTTCAATCTGTAACACCTCTCACCTCTCAATAAAAAGTTAGCATAAATTTATTTTCTTACTGTTGACCCCCCACCAGAGCACACAAGAAAAGAAACATAAATTTTTTCTAATATGTAGAGTTGAACAAAAAAATTCCTTATTAGCCGTATGCAAAATACACATATGCACACGTTTGTCTGTATATAAACTTACATATGTGTATTTGTCTGTATAGTCTCATTCTGCAATCTAAATTAATCCCTTCTCTATAACAGCATGTTTTATCATTGGTCCCCTAGAATTATGAATGATCATTGCATTAATATCAGTCCTTTCAAAATTGTTTTTTTTAGAATTACTGTTATTATCCAAATTGTTCTGGTTCTGCTTTTTCATTCTTCATAACAGAGATTTCATAAGAATACCTAAAATTGCTCATTTTTATAAGCTTGATGTTCTAGTACCAGGTGCTCTTATGACTCCTGCTTACTTTACTCTATCAGTTCATATAAGTCTGTTCATGTCTTTCTAAAATCATCTATTTCCTCATTTCCTATCAATATTCCATCATTTTCTTACACTATAATTTATTAAGCCAGTCCTTAATTGATGGTCATTCCTTTGGTTTCCTTTTTTTTTTACCACCACTAAAAAAAATGATAAAAAATATTTCTGCAAACAAATGAGTATGTGACTTACATATAAAAGGTTACATTATAAAAAAAACTTACAGAAACATAAGGCAAATTAATTATCAAATTTATGGATGGTGGAAAAAGGCACGATCAAACAAGAAATAATGAAAATCACAGAAAATAAAATGTATAATTTTGATTTCATAAAATTTAAATGTTTTGCACAAAGAAATCTAATAAAGATAAAATGAAAATGAAAAAAGTCTTTATAGCAAGTTTATCTGATAAAAATCTAATTTCCAAGATATGTAAGGAATTGATTCAAATTTATTTTTAAAAAATGAGCCATTTACCAATTGATAAATGGCCTAAGGATATGAACAAATAGTTTTCAAGGGAATAAATCCAAGATATCTATAGCCATATTAAAAAAATGTTCTAGATCACTATTAGAAAAAAATATGAATTAACAAAATTCTTAAATTTCAACTCCCATCCATCAGAGTGGCAAAGATGGCCATAAAACAAAACAAAAAACAATCTAAATAAGAAATGTTACAAGGCTTGTAGGAAGATAGACACACTGGTACACTGGTGATAGGTCTGTGAATGGATGCAATCATTCTGGAAAATAATTTAGAATTATATACAAAATTTACTCCATAGTGTGAGTCCTTTGATAAACTATTCATCTACCTATTTTATAAAAATAATAGCATGCTGAAGGTCACATCATCCAGAAAAGTTTATGTGTAATTATTGAGAGTAATACTTAAGAATGACACTTAGGGATGTTTTTATTATTGGCATATATACATATAAAATATTGAATCCACAGATTGTAAGCTCCTTAAGGGCAAGAATTATGCTTATCTATCTTTATATCTCTAGTACTTAGTACAGTTCTTAGATGCTGGTAGGCACTTAATATATGCTTATTTACTTCACTTGAATCTTGTGGTTGGTTAAATAACAAGAAATACAAAATTGCTTCAGAGGACCTAAATGGTCTAAGGAGGCTTCTATCTTGATGCTGACATAATCTAGGTTAAGAAGAAAGACTATTTCCCTTAGTATCTCTTGAATGCCAGAAAAATAAGACTCTAAAACAATGCTTCTTAATCTGTGATTTTAAAATGGCATAACTTAATAAGAATAATCATTTTCCATTGTACTCCATGCATTTTATTTTATGCAATTAAAAATCTTATTCTGCAAAAGGGTTTCATGGGTTTACCAGGTTGCAAAAAACATTCTATGACCTAAGAAAGTTTAAGAAACTTTGCTATCAGGATATCTTGTTCATCTTAAGTCAGTAGATAAAGCAAATTTTTGCATATATTTTTTAGTATAAAAATGTCAGGAAGAACTGCTTTTAGCTTTCAAGTGAAATATATGGGTCATTTTGACAAGCTAATGCAATCTGGTTAGCTATACAGCATTATACCTTATGAGAAAAAAGGTATAATCAATGATAAAATTGTCCAGGTGGTGATGCATTGCCAATTTGAAAAAAAAAAATGGAACCCTGATATAGAGAAGATTGACAGTGTTAACAGATTAAAGGTCAGAGAGATTCTCTTGACATACATTTTGTAATGAAAACTAGCCTATCTGGTGGAAAGATTTATACTTAGGAAAATTAATAGCGAACAGGAGCAATATGATAAGCTTACTGACCTGTAGGAAACTGAAGACCTTGAACTGAAATGTCTACTTCATCCCCTCTAAATCTTTTAGTGTCTTGTCTTTTTCTTGTGTTTTTCATAGGCCTCTCAGTTTCAAAATGAGATCTAATCCAGTTTGAATTTAAAATGAGAAATTCAGCTCTCATTTTCTTTCAGGTAAAAAAACAAAACAGAAACCCCAAACTACTTTGTCAGAAGTTGGAATCTTACTGTGGCAAACCCTGAAGTGGAAAAAGAAAAGAATGACTTTCTCCATTTTATTAAGACCCTTATCTTAGAATCTAACAAATTCCTCCCATACAAAGTATCTCAGTTAGTATATTCAAAAAACCCTTTTCATGGAGAAACAAATATTATGAAATACTTATTTTCTTGAATATCATTTCCTCCTACAGATGTCATCCATAGTTCTTTTATAATTCTTTTTATGATACAACCCATTTATTATGCATAGTGTATAATTTAACATTTGTATAATTGTGTATAGTTGTTCATTGAACAGCCCCTCAGGAAAGTAAGTTTTGACTAGAGTATAAGTATAGTACGATTTAGTGTTAGAATTTAAGTACTGGATAGATGTGATTTAGCTTCTCCTTACCTGTTAGGTAGAATATCTCAAATGATAATCATTCTTTAATTAGTTGCATTTGTCATTGTTTCATTAGTTCTCAGAATTCCTTACGATCAAGTTTTTCCCAGACATTTTAAGATCAAATTTCTCTCACTTCTGACAATATCAGCTTTATTATTCTGACCAACTCGCTTAAATTCTCAGTACCCTAAGTAACTCTCTGATACTTAAGTAATAGAAAAGGTACTAAGCTGAATTGGTAAGAACTATCTTATTAGGATGCTCTTCATAGCAATGAAATGGTAGGTCCCATCCCTCAGCCTAGCCAAGAAAATACTGTGTAATTTTGTGTTTGTGCTATTTTCGATGAGTAAATATAAAACAGATGTGAAATGGAGGCTAATTAACTAATAAGAAGAGACAATATCAAATAGTGATTTTATCAGATTTTGAGAAGTCATATTAATGAAGTCTACTTTTGGTTTCTTCCCTTACCCACCCCACTTCCAAACCTTAGTACCAACTATCTGCTCAGATTCTCTAAAGTCTAAAAACTGAAATCAGTAAGTTAGAAAAAAAAATAAGATTTTGTGTCTGAACTGTGAGAAAATTATCTTTGATATCTACTTCGTGTTTCTGTCAGGTAAACCTTATTAAGTCTTGCTCCCTCTTTCAGATCAACATGTCCCCTAATGCTTAGATTTGTAGTCAAGTGTCTCAAATTTATTTTGCAGCTTGATGATTTGTAGACCCCAAAATGCAGCTTGAACAAGATTAAAATGTAATTGGCTCCTATTTAACTGAAGAAAAATACAGTACAATTTAGATGATATTAATTTGTGTTTTTCTATATTAATATGCATTGGCAAGTTTCCTTTTCTATTTAAGATTGACACCACTGGATTCTATTATATGAGCATAGATTTAGAGCTGGACAAGACCTCAGTTATCACCTAGCCCAGCCCTTCTACACACAAGGTATAATGACTGGTTCAAGGTCACAAAGCAGTAATTGACAAGGCAGGAATGTGAATTGATGTCCCATGACTCCAAATTCAGTGTCACATATTCAACTCTCTTCTAATTGTACTATATGATTTAAGACATATAATTCTATGTTGTGTCTATATTTATAGAGACAGAAAATTATCAAAATTAACTTTGTGAGGACAGAACATTTCCAGTTTCACTTGTCAGTCAAAAACAATTATGGGTTAGCTACCAAGAGTTATTATTCAGAGACCCAAATACTTGAATTGCTTCATTTGTATTCTTGTGGAGCAACATAGGAATAATTGTTTCAAATGATCAATCAATCATTAACATTTATTAAGTACCTACTATGTGCCAAACACTGTACTAAGCATAGGGGATATAAAAAGAAATAAAAAACATTCCCTGCCCTCAAGGAACTTACAATCTAATGGGAGAGAAAACATGCAAATAAATATATATATACATATATATATAATCTATATACAGGATAAATAAATAACAAACAGAAGGCAATGGAATGAGAGGGGTTAGGGAATGCTTCCTATAAAATGTGGGGTTTTATTTGGGACTTAAAGGAAATGAGAGTGTTAGTAGTTGCAGCTGACAAAAGAGAGCATTCTAGGCATAGGAGATAGCCAGAAAGAATTAACCAAGCTGAGAACTGGAATGTTTTGTTCATGGAATAGCCAGGACAAGAAAAGAACTTGTCACTATCTATTCCAAGTGGGTGCAGTATTAACTCTCATTGACAGATAGTAACCCTTGTTATTACCTCAATCATATTCAGTAGTAGGAAAAGAACAACAAAAGTCAAGTTAATAATTTACAAATTGTTGTTTTCACTTGTTTTCAGCCTTGTCCAATTCTTAATCCTATTTGGGGTTTTCTTGGCAAACACACTGGAATAGCTTGGCATTTCCTTCTCCAGCTCATTTTACAGATGAAGAAACTGAGGGAAATAGCCTTGTGACTTGCCCAGAGTCACATAGCTAATCAGTGTTTGAAGCCAGATTTTAATTTAGGAATATAAGTTATGAATTTACAATTAATGCTAAGACTGAGACAAAGCCTCTGAAATAATACTAAATCACCAAATCCTTAGATTACACAATTATACCTATGTTGAAATAAGGTCTTTTGACATAGGACTCATAAGATAACACAGGATCTTGAGTATTTTAGTTACAAAGTGTAATAAAGGAAATTATACTGCTCAAATTTATCATTTTAAACTTTCTGGTCTCACTGAGTGGTAGCAGAAGGTCAGATTTTCCAAAGTCATTTTTAAGACTACACATGCAATTTTTTTTTCCATGATACTTGATATTTTTGTATTACTTCATACAAAATCCCCGTGTTTTCTAGAAATTTGGCCTGATTCAAGACAACCCTGAGGTACCACTACACACCTGTCAGATTGGCTAAAATGACAGGAAATGATAATGATAACTGTTGGAGGGGATGTGGGAAGGCTGGGACACTGATACATTGTTGGTGGAGCTGTGAACAGATCCAACCATTCTGGAGAGCAATTTGGAGCTATGCTCAGAAAGTTATCAAACTATGCATACCCTTTGACCCAGCAGCATTTCTATTGGGCTTATATCCCAAAGAAATCATAAAGGAAGGAAAGGGCCCCACATGTGCAAGAATGTTTGTGGCACCCCTTTTTGTAGTGGCTAGCAACTGGAAACTGAATAGATGCCCATCAATTGGAGGGAGAGTGGCTGAATAAATTATGGTATATGAATGTTATGGAATATTATTGTTCTGTAAGAAATGACCAGCAGGACGATTTCAGAGAGGCCTGGAGAGACTTCCATGAACTGATGCTGAGTGAGATGAGCAGAACCAGGAGATCATTATACACGGCAACAACAATACTATATGACGATCAATTCTGATGGACATGACTCTCTGCAACAATGAAATGTTTCAAACCACCTCCAATTGTTCACTGAAGAAAGCCATATACACCCAGAGAGAGGGATGTGAAATGTGGACCACAACATAACATTCTCATACTCCTTGATTGATGTTTGCTTACATTGTGTTTCCTTTATCTGATATATCTTTTGTGTAGATAAGATTTTTCTTGCACAACAATGCTAAGTTTGGAAATATGTATACATATATTCGATTTGCCAAGTATTTTAACATAATTAGCATGTAGTGGATATCCTGCCATCTAGGGGAGGGGTGGGGATTTGGGGGGAAAAATTTGTAACAGAAAGCTATGTAAAGGGTTAATGTTGAAGAATTACCCACACATATGTTATGCAAATAAAATTAAAAAAAATAAATATATATATATATTTGAAAAAAAAAGAAATTTGGCCTGATTCAAGGAGCCCAAAATTTTTAATTTTCTGGGGTTTTATAATTACCAGATGGGAATTTGATAAAAGGGGCTCTCATTCTAATTTTAAATCCTCAAAATAGAGGATTATTGGAAGTACTCTCTTCTTTTCTTGTTACACTGAGCATTCTTTCACACTTTGGAGGAAGAATATGGCAACAATATCTGATTCAGACATCTAAAACAATGGAATTCAGGCTATAACAAATAGCTTTCAGAATACTTATCATGTGATCATTTAGTATTGGAAGGAACCTTAGAAGTCATCATGTTCAAAATCCCCATTTTACAAATGAGAAAACTGAAACTCAGAGAAGCTATATGACTTGTTCAGTGCTTAGCAAAGTGACTGGTCCATAATAGGTCTTTAATAAATTATCGTTGTTGCCAAGTGAAGTAAGTAGAACAGGAGAACACAGCAACAGCAAGATTATATGATGATCAATTCTGATGGATGTGGCTCTTTTCAACATGAAGTAATTCAGGCCAGTTCCAAAGGTCTTGTGATGAAGGAGAACCATCTGCACCCACAGAGAGGACTGTGGGGACTGAGTGTAGATCATAAAATAATATTTTCACTCTTTTTGTTGTTGTTTGCTTATATTCTCTCTTCTTTCTCATTTTTTTTTCCTTTTTTGTCTGATTTTTCTTGTGTAGCATGATAATTGTGGAAATATGTAGAGAGTGTTTAACATATGTTGGATTACTTGTCATGTAGGGAAGGGGGGACAGGAGGGGAAAAATTTGGAACACAAGACTTTGAAAAGGTGAATGTTGAAAATTATCTATGCATATGTTTTTGAAATAAAAACTTTAATTAAAAAATAAAAAGGAATAAAAAAATGCTTGTTGACTGATTGATTGACAGAACCAGCAAGTATCAGTGCTAGGATTTGAACCCAGATCCTAATTCCAAATTGAGAATTCTACTGACTATATCATACTGCTTCTCTAAACTTTTTGGGAACTATAGCATTCTGACTAAGGGATCAAGTTCAAAATTCCAGTCATAACTGCTTCTCTAAATAAATGTACATATAATTTTATACTTAATTATATGTTTGTGCCTTCCACCTGAAAAAGATAAACAAATTTTGATATAATCAAACAGACTTTATGAAATATAACTTCAAAATCATATTTCAAATGTCACATACCAAATTTAGTGGTGAGAAAAATGCAGTTATTCTCCTGTAACTAATTTCCACAGAAGCTTTTCTCTTAAGTCCTTTGTGGTGTTTGTACTTTAGGAGACAACTATACTGTTATCATGTTGTTTTTGTTAATAATTTTGGATAATTTTTTATAGAAAAATCCAAATCATTGACATTTTGGTCTTTGAGCTTCTTTGCACCATTTCATTTTGGGAGCAGCTGTGACCTTACTAGCTACTGATTGTGTGGGTGCTCATGGAATAATGTTTATATCTGAAGTGTCTGACTAAGAGGGGTGGAAGAGGTCTTGAAATCGGTTACTAAATCTGTTATCCAAATGTATTCTTTGCCATTGTTATGAACACAATGACAAAGAAGCCAGGTGCAGATCACTTGGCACTATGCAATGCCTATCTGCCTTTTCCTTCACTCCTTTTCCCTTTCTTTAATATGGGCTTCAATAATCAGACACAAGAGACTTATGATATTCACTTTCAAATAAAAAACCATTTATATAGCTCACCCTATAGTATATCATTCACAATCAGTAAATATTTTTATAACCAATAGATATATCAAATGTATTAGTATAAAGTCAAGATTTTATTTTTACTACATTTTAGTACCCAGTATGAGGTTTATCAAACAATATTTAAAACTACATGTATATAAATGTTTTAAAAATTCCAAAGGATTTTAATATATATATATATATATATATATATTATAAATAATATGATTCACAAAAAAAGGCAAGATATCTTTCTTTTCCTCTCCAGATAGCTTTTCTTTTTTTGGGTTCCTTAGAACTGAGAAAAGCTTCAAATGCTACTGTACTGTTAACCTTTGGAAAAAGCAAGATTATCTCATGGGACTTAATTTAAGTCCCAAAATTCTTTCACCTTGAACCTTTTCCCTATAATCCAACTCTTATTTCTCATTGGCATTTTTATCTGAGAACAATAATGCTATGAAAGCTCTTTATTTTCTATTTACTGCTACATCACAGAGAGAGAATTTTTTGATAATGAAATGGGGTCTTGTCCTAACTGTCCCTGTAAACCTCTGCAGTTTGTTGAAGTAAGCACAATCATTAAAGTTAGTAGTTTCATAAGTGTGTAATTATTCTATCAATGAGTTTTCTAAATTCATTATTCCATTTTTCTCTTGATCTTGTTTTCTCTAAGAATTATTTGTAAGAAAACAAAATCATAAGGAATATTATACCCACAATTCATTATTTTAGTGAAATAAGGGGCAAAGGAGAAGCATTCACACACATTGAATATTGAGATTCAAATAAATTTTCAATTTTATTAACAAAATGAGGGTGAACTTTTTAGGAAGAACCAGGCTAACTGGAGATGGAGTAGTCTAAAAGTGAAATGAACTCAACTAAAAGTAAGAAGTGGGTTCTAGATACATCTCAAACTACTTATTTTTTGTTCCTGATTTCTCATCAATAAAATGGAAATCACATTTATTCTATCTATTTCAAAGGACTATCATAATAATAAATGAAGAAAACATATAAATACACTTTGAAAAACAAAGGGCAGTGTACAAAGGCAAGGTACAATAATTACTTCTGCAAATTTCCAAAGACTTGTAAGGGTAAGATATGATCATAGATACAGAGATGAAAGGGACCCCAAAGATTGTTCCAGCTCATCCTCTCATTTAAGATAACTGAGTTATGGGGATTCAGCAACTTCCCTAAGTTCACTCAGGTAATAAGTGTTAGAGGAGAATTTGAATTCAAGTAAATTGACTCCAGTACTAGTGTCCTTTTATTGTTTAAAGTGTAGTGTCCATATAAGCTATGTTTTGTCTTAAGGAGAGACACAGAAGGAAAAACAACAGGAGGTATTGGATACTTGGAATGAGATTCACTGCTTCATAAACATAGCACTATCATTATAGTCTAATAATTGTAGGGAAGTTATAGTAGAGCAAAGGAGTAACTAAGTTCTGACTGTAACAAAGACATACCTCAGGTAGTATAGTAGACGGTGCTAGACCTGAAATTAGAATAGACTGAGTTTAAATCCAGTCTCAGAGATTTATTAGCTGTGTAATCCTGGGAAAGTCAGTTAACTCTATTTGCCTCAGTTCTTCATCTAAAAAATGAGTGGAGAAAGAAATGTATCTTTGCCAAGAAAACCTCAAAAGAGGGATCATGAAGGGTTGAACGTGACTGCACAACAATAATACCTCCTTTACAAACTCCCAGGAAAACATCTTTGTCTTTGTAAATCCAGGAAACTTAGATTATATCAAATTATTATTGATCAGTAATATCTTTATGGCCACAGTGTCATAAAAGACTATTTTCTCTCCTTCCCCTAAGCCCCATGTGCATATAAAATTTAGACTGAAAAAAATATCCTAGATAAAAAAAAAAGAAAATCATATAGAAAACTCATAAAATAAAAATTATATTTAGGAAGTCACTGCATACACAGAATAGCACAAATATGTTTCATAAAATCCCTAGCTCTAAATTTGATGAGATGATTTAATTTTAAGAAAGTTGATTTGAGAGAAAAAAAGCTATTCATGTAAATTAAGTATTAGAGCATTATGACTTGTTTGAATTTATTTTATTAAAACTAGGAAGTAAATTTTTCAAAAAGATAAATATTTAAGTTATCCATAATTGCTTTCTAGATACCTCTTTAGAAGTTACCCTTTTTAAAAAGCTTTTTATTTTCAAAACATGCATAGATAGTTTTCAACATTCATCTTTGCAAAACTTTGTGTTCCATTTTTTTTTCTTCTTCTTTTCCCCCTACTCTCTTCCCTACATGGCAAGTATTCCAATATATGTTAAACATGTGCAATTCTTCTCTACATATTTCCACAATTTTTTAAAGTATTGATTTCCTTGTGATAGCATGTTCAGAACTTTTCCTTTCCTGGATCACTGTGGTGATTTTGGTGATAAACTTCAGATTTAGGGAAATATATTCATGCTGGCCAACCTCTACAATACTATTTATTACATTATACAAGTTACTAATCTGACATGGACAAAGGAAAAAGGACCCACATATGCAAAAACATTGTGGCAAGAAACTGGAAATTGACTGAATGCCCATCAGTGGAAGAATGGCTGAAAACATTATGGTATATGAAGATAATGGAATATTATTGTTCTGTAAGAAACAATCAGCAAGATGACTTCAGAAAGGGCTGGAGAGACTTATATGAACTGCTGCTAAGTGAAGTGATTAGAACCAGGAAAACATTATTCACAGCAACAGTAAGGTTTTAGGATAGTCAATTCTGATAGACATATCTCTTTTCAGTAATGAGATGATTCAGACCAGTTCCAATGGTCTTGTGATGGAGAGAGCCATCTGCACCTAGAGAGTGGACTGTGGGGACTGACTGTAGATCACAACATAGTACTTTCACTTTTTTGTTATTGTTTGCTTGCATTTTGTTTTCTTTCTCATGTTGATGTTTTTCTGGGATTCAGAAAAGCTGGGTTTGATGTGATCCTGGGCAAGTCAGAGAATGTCAAAGCTGGCAAGGATTTTAGATATTTAATCCAAATATCTTTAACTTTTTAAGACTATAGGATATTTTTGTAAAAGAAAAAAGAACTGATAAGTTCGTACTACTCATTTTAATTGGTACATTTAGGAATAAAAGCTTATTTAAACAAGTGATTTGGTGTTAAATCAGAACCCCTTAAAAAAACCTTATGCGTCCAAATGAAATTAAAAAATATGTTACTTTGCTAGAGGCTATTTTTCAACTTCTTTAATTGAATACTATTCTTTTTTGAGGCTTAACTTTTTTATTAAAGCTTTTTATTTTCAAAACATATGCATCAATAATTTTCAATATTCACCCTTGCAAAACCTTGTGTTCCAAATGTTTCTTCCTCCCTTTTCCCCAACCTTATCCTAGATAGCAAATAATCCAATATATATTAAATATGTACAATTATTCTCTATCATGTTCTATAGCAATCATCCTGCTGTGCCAGAAAAATCAAATCAAAAAGAAAAAAAAATGAGAAAGAAAGCAAAAAGCAAGCAAACAATAAAAAGAGTGAAAATATTATGTTGTTTTCCACACTCAGTCCCCACAGTCCTCTCTGTGGGTGCAGATGGCTCTCTTCATCACAAGACCATTGGAACTGACCTGAATCATCTCACTATTGAAAAGAGCCATGTCTTGTAGTGGATATCCTGCCATCTAGGGGAGGGGTGGGGAGTTGGGGGGAAAAATTTGTAACGGAAAGCTATGTAAGGGTTATTGTTGAAGAATTACCCACACATATGTTATGCAAATAAAATAAAATTTAAAAAAAAAAAAGAAAAGAGCCATGTCTGTTAGAATTGATCATGGTATAATATTGTTGTTGCTGTGTATATTGATCTCCTGGTTCTGATCATTTCATGTAGCATCAGTTCATGCAAGTCTCTCCAGGCCTTTCTGAAATCATCCTGCTATGTGTTTCTTACAGAACAATAATATTCCATAACATTCATATACCATAACTTCTTCAGCCATTCTCCAATTGATGGGCATTCATTCAGTTTTCAGTTTTTTGCCACTCCCAAAAGGGCTGCCACAAACATTTTTGCACACATAGGTCTTTTTCTGTTTCTTATGATTTCTTTGGGATGGAGACCCAGTAGATACAGTGTTGGATCAAAGAGTATGCACGGTTTGATAGCCCTTTGGGCATAGTTCCATATTGCTGTCCAGAATAGTTGGATCAGTTCACAATTCCATCAATAATGTATTAGTGTCCCAGTTTTCCCACATTCCCTCCAACATTCATCATTACCTTTTCCTGTCATCTTAGCCAATCTGAGATGTGTGTAGTGGTACCTCAGAGTTATATTAATTTGCATTTCTCCAATAAATAATGATTCAGAGCATTTTTTTTTCATATAACTAGAAATGGTTTTAATTTCTTCATCTGAAAATTGTCCCTATCCTTTGACCATTTAAAATTTATCAATTGATCAATCTATCAATTGTACTGAAAAGTATTCTGTGCTGGCTTCAGCAGGGCTAGAAAAAAACGGATATTGTCAACATTTAATCCATTTGATTAATGAAAGGAATGTGATAACTTGTTCATCCACTCTAAAATTTATGGGCACCCCTTCAGATTCCCATTCTTTGACATAACTTGGGTAGGAGCATATTATACAGTTTAGGACTAATCCTTCTTTTATTCTACCCTTCCTCTGATTTTCCCTTCTCTCTTTTTATTTTTCCTTTCTATTTTATTGTTAAGTGAAATATATTTCGGTAAGCTGTGTGTGTGTGTGTGTGTGTGTGTGTGTATTCTTCTCTTCATTGCTCAGTTCAGATGAATAAAGTTCAATATAAGTTGTTTCCTTGCATCTCCTCTTTCTTTTTTGTAGAAATTTCTACTTGTATACTCTGATTATGTAATAACATTTCCCCTACAGTTCTTTCTCCTCCCTCTGCCAACCCAATATATTCCTCTTCTATTCTTTTTCTGATTTTTCTTATTATCATCAAGAGATAACAAAACTATTCACAGGCCTTATCTAATTGGACTCTATTTATGAACTTTGCTGATGAGAGGGAACAGATAATACATATGTATTATCTCTTCATATTTGAATGAAAAAAACACTGTTCTTGTTTAGTCCTTAATCATTGCTCATTCATGTTTACCTTTTTATGTTTCTCTTCATTGCTGTGTTTGAACTTCATTTTCTTTACAATTCTAGTCTTATCAAGAATACATGACTGTCCTCTGTTTATTTAATTGCTCATTTTCTCCCATACCATTAAATTCAATTTGCTGGTAAATTATACTTGGATATAAGTCCATATTGTTTGTCTTTTGGAACATCAAATTCCAAATTCTTTTTATAAGTTGCTTCCAAATTGTTTGTAATCTTGCCTGTGGCTCCTTGGTACTTGAATAATACTGCCTACTTGCAGTATCTTTTCTTTGACCTGGAGATTTTATTTGGGGAGTTTCAGGAGATAACTCCTGAATTCTTTCTATTTCTACTTTTCCATCTGATTCTTAGATAAATGAACAGTTTTCTTTTAAGATTTCTTGAAATAAGATCTTTAGGCTCTTCTTTAGGTGTGTTGTTCAGATAATTCAAAGATTTTTACATTTTTCCTCCTAGATCTGTTTTTCAGGTAAGTTGTTTTTTGCTGTGAGATCTTATATTTTCTTCTATTTTTTTTCAGCCTGTTAACTTTGTTTTAATGTTTTTTGCTGCCTCATGGAGTTATTAGCTTCTATTTGGTCATTTCAAATTTTCTGGGAATTTGTTATTTGGGCAAGGTTTTATACCTATTATGCTCAGATGCTAATTCCCTTTTTAAATTTTTTCTTTCATAGTTTTCATTTATTTTCCATGATCTTATTAATTTATATTGTTGGGATAATTGCATATGTCATCTTTTTGGTTGTGTTTCATCAGTTCATACAACTTTTCCTGTTTTTTTTTAAATATTCTTGGTGTTTATTTGTTATTGCCTATATTTTATTACATTAAATTTTTTTCCAGTCTGTCCTCAAAAAACAAGCACCCACTTTGTTTCTAATTCTTTGCTAGTGCGAAGAGAGCTTCTCTCAATATTTTTGTATACATTAGGTTTTTGGTTTCCTGTTTGATTGCCGGGGGTATATATACATATCAAAGTTTCTGAGTCAAAGAATGTGAATAATTTAGTGACTTTTCTTGTATACTTCCAAATTAACATACAGAATTACTGGACCAATTAACTTTCTTATCTTTCTACAACTTTTCCAAAAATAGCCATTACTGCTTTTTGTTATCTCTGCCAATCATCAAGGTATAACATAAAACCTCAGAGTTCTTTTCAAGTGCTTTTCTTTTATTATTAATGATAAGTATATTTTTAAATGGTCAAATATATCAAGAGATTCTTCTTTTGAAAATTGTTAATATGCTCTGACCAATTATTTATTGGATGAATGGCTCTGTAGTGTACTTCAAGGGTATCGTTGAGGTCACATATTAAATATACTTCAACATTTCAAATATCTATAATTTTATCCAGTGAATACTTTTTCTATAATCTATTTTCTATAATCTAATCTATAATCTAGATTATAATTTCTGCACATGAGGTCTATTGTGATTGAAAAATTCAGTGCTCTATAGTCAATTTGGTTCTATTATGTATAGTATAATAATTTGATCCTATATTAGCTTCATTACTAATTAATATTTCTAGTTGCTTATTCTGGATTTTTCAAAAGGGCAGAATCAGGCATGCAGTCTTTTTTCTTCTGATTACTTTTCACCTTAGAAATGTTCTACCATGTTTTCATGCTGTTAAAGCCCATATCTTCTTTAGATTGATCATTTCTATTTACATCATCATTTATGTTTTGAAAATAAAAAGCTTCTTAAAAAAGAAAAGTTTCAGGAGATGGAGTCCCATGTTCAAGGAAAAGTAAGGAAGCCATAAAAGTAGTATATTCCTGGGATGAAGACAATAAATAAGTGTATACGGGTATTTTATTTAATGTATTATAAATTCATATTGTCAATCAATTAGATTTCTTAAGTACTTTTGCATTTACTTAGACTATTATTTTCTCTGGCCTATTAAAATGGAACATCCTTTTTCATAAGTCTCATCTGTTGTGGCTAGTATGATTCTTTGTATCTAGGAGAAGTTCAATGAATGTTGAATGCAATATTCATTGAGATATTGCATGGCATAGAATAAAAATTATTGATTTAGAGTTATTAAGAATCATTTTCAGATTCTGTCTCTGGCAATATCTGACTATCCACAGGTCACTCACATTGATTTTAGATTTGTAAGGCATATAGCCAAATCTTCTCTTCTTTTCTCTCTCTCTCTGTCTCTCTGTCTCTCTGTCTCTCTCTCTTTTTCTCTCTGTCTCTCTGTCTCCTTAACTAAATATGAAATTTAATATTTACCATGTGCCCTTTGAATTTCAATTTCCTCATTTGAATATACATTTCTATTATTATTACTAATACAGTAAATGTATGCAAAAAATAAATAAACACAGACAACTCTTTAAAGTAATCTTTGAGAAACAGTCAACTTCAGGATCAAGAAGTCTTGGGTACAAGTTTGATGATACTAGCTGTGTGACCCTGGGCAAATTCATTTAATTTTTGTTTCAGTCAACTCATTAAGACTATAAATCACACAGGTTGCCCCCATACCAATGAAATCACAGATCCATCTCCAATTAATGAAATGCAATCTTATTTTTTTTATAAAAAGAACACTATGTATTTAATATTTAAAGTGTAAGTTTATTAAAATATCCTTTTGCAAAATAAATTCAGCAGTAATGAAAAATAAAATACTTCAAGGAATAAACCAAAAAACATGTTTTTTTAAAATAATACTTTTTTTTTACAAATGTGAAGAATTTACTTCAGAATTAATGAAATTTCTCTTCTATTTTATTCTTTTCATATAGAACTTCTTGATCTTGTGTCTTCACCAACAATCATGTATACAATTTTCTGCTCTTTTCACAGATGAAAGTTAACGGGTTCCCTCTGACTGCACAGAAATCATCTAAGGGGGCAGCTAGATGGCACAGTGGATAGAGGACCCACTCTGAAGTCAGGAGGACCTGAGTTCAAATCTGGACTCAGACACTTAACACTTCCTAGCTGTGTGACCCTGGGCAAGTCACTTAACCCCAATTGCCCTAGCCAAAAAAAAATCATCTAAGTATTGAGCCTCCCCTATAATATAAAATATGACCTTAACTGTCAAAAAAGCAGTATAGAGCAAGCAGCAGATAAGAGAGGGTAAAGACATTGATTCTCTGTTTTGTGAATAACTTAAATTAAAAAAAAAAAATAAGGTTAAAACCCTTTCTGTGCACCTGAAGAGAAAGTAAGACAAGCAAAACATAATAAGGCCAGGTTGAGTTCCACACTGCTGATGGCATTAGTTTTAAATTCAATAGGGTAACAAGTCATAAAAGACTAATTTCATTTAATAATAAAGAAAAGAATGTCATATAATTACAACATTGTCTTTTAAATTTTTAAGAGTTTTAAGAAAGTTCTCCAATTACATTCAATCTTCAAAATTAATTCTGATAGTTTTTTAATGGTGCACTACTACCACTACCATATTTTAGCTTATCCCTCTTCTTTTCTAATAAAGAGAAGAGGGAAAAAAATAGATTTTGACTTTGACAGATCTCCATTTGTTTCTCATTATGAATCAACATGGAATAATACTTCTTTAGTTTTTGGTTTTATTATTTTTTTAAATTCACAGTAGACTGCCAGTGATTAAGAAATGTATTGATTGTAAAATTCTTGAAATCATGAGGAATGAACAATATTTATTCTTTTGAAATTCTTAATTTTCCACCAATGTTTTATGGGGGAATGAGCAATTGCCCTTGATGTATGGAAATTCTATTACTCCACCTTATTTTAACTTTTTTTTTTTAAGATCATCAGGCAGTGTTTCCAACAAACATGCTTTCCCACATATTTTGAGAACACATATAATTGACTCCCCTCTTGAACTGTCATCTTTAAATATGCATTCCATTTTCTTCTATAAGTATTCTTAGATACAATTTATATGTTATTTCTTGTTTCCTCAGGATAATGCACTTACCAACATGCATTTTGATATTAGTTCTCATTTTTTCATTCAGTCACATAATCCCTTGCTATAATATGTGTAAGTGGGAAATAAAACTAGCACAATCCTAGAACCCAGCTCCCCTTTATGCCCAACTAGAGGGTCAGTCTGATGTTAAGTATTAAGCAAGAAGCCAGGAGCAGAATTATCTTTGAGGAAACTTTTAAGTGTTAAAAGGCATTATACATTTGTTGCAGTGTTTATATATAGCTTGTGTCCTACTTCTTTCTAAAATGTTCACAGCAAATTGATAGTGGCAAATCAGGTTGGAACCACTTAGTACTCTTAGGCTTTTAATATACTCAACCCAGGATTTTGAAGATTCTGTTTTCTCTACATTTATGGTTGGCTTGTATTCAATCTTTTTTATTCAGTATGTCAAACAGAGGCTTATTTCCCATTTATTTATTTTCAGGCGAATGACTTTTCCTTTTTAAAATCTCTCCTCAACTGTCTTCTGCCTTTTTATCTTAATTTCAGGAAAGAAAATTTTTCCTTACAATGAATTGTTAATTGTGGTGAATGGAGAATACCAAAGGGAGAAAGCATTCCTTAGGGTAGAAACAAGGAGAAATGAAGAAAATAAAGTTCATCAATTCCTCCTTCTTGTCTTCCAACAATAATAACTAATAATTCACCAAGCAGAAGTAACCAATTGCTCTTCAGATTATTCCTTTGTCTTGATAAATCCAGCAATAATAAATCATTTTCTATGATTCTTGTGTGTGTAAATGTGACAAGAGGCCTCAAAAGACTGTTATAGTGGGAAAAATTATTTGGTGCAAGTTATAAACCTTTGGTTTTGATGCAAATGGACAAACATTCTCTCCCATTATAGATGCACTATTCTATACCACTGGATTTATGCTAATTCTTTGAGAATCATAAAAATTGTTGCCCTTGTTCAAATTTCTGATCCAAGAGGAATTAAACTTTGTTTATATAACCTGATGCTATACAAGTATTCCAAAATCTCAATAATGTAATGTTCCTTTATCTTGAGTTTATGAATAAATGTCCCAGGAATATTAAGAGCAATATTGATCTTCATGTTAATGATTGTGTATTTTAAGACCATAAAATACTACTTAATTAAGTAAGTTTAGTATGTGAGTTTAGTATCATTTTCATGCTACATATATTACAAAGTCTTATAATTCTTTGAAAATTTAAAACTAATGTAGAGGGAGTTTGACAATTCTCTATTTAATCCCAAATTTTGATTAACCAAATTCCCTGCCCATAATAATTCACAGGAAGTTCAATGTGGAAACAGCTAAGTTTGAAGTCGTGAAAGAGTTCAAAGAGTGAAAACATATTCCAGGTTTCTAGGAAACCATAAATTCATTCCTCAACCCCACCCTCATTCCCACTTTATACTGCCCACCTTCAGAGCCATAGCTAGCAATATTGGTACCTAGAGAAAGGAAAATAATTTATGTGCTCAAAGTACCTTTGTAACTCAGAATGTGAAATAAAAAAGAGGATAATTAAAATATTTAAGGTGTGGGGAATTGATTAATATTATGCTCTTCAGACCAGTGTTATTTTTCTAAAGTAGCTTCGTTTTTTTTTTTAAGTTTCCTAGTTTCACTAATCATTCTTGCTAACTATGTGCTAAGCTCATAGTGTCCACCTATGAAAGTGAGCATCTAATTCATCTTTGTATCCATTAAATTTTGGTAAGGCTCCACTGACCTTCCTTAATTATGGGCTCTTTCTTTCTCCCTGCATTTTATAAATAGGATTAGAAGACTAGAAGGGAACATTGTATTTAATTAATCCTCTACATTTTAAGGGATATAAATCATTCCAAGCAAAGGATTATCTTTACTACTCTTTGAGATCCTCATGGAAGAATTCAGTATAGTTTTTCTCTAAAGCACCACAGACAACATGATTTACTACCATGTCTCTACTTTTAACATTTTGAAGTAAATATAAAATTATTTTCATTAGAAAAATGGTATCTGTATGATACAGTTAATAATTATATAATAAGTAGTGTAGTAAAGAGTCCTACATTTAAAGGGAAAGGACCTGGGTTCAAATCTAGGCTCTGACATTTATTAGTTATATAACCTTGCTAAGTACCAGTTTACTTATTCACAAAGTAAGGATAATAAGACCTGCCTAACTCACAGAATTGTTTAAAAAAAAAACATTTTCTAAACCTTGAAGTCTTATGTAAATGAAAGTTGTCATTATTTAATTATAGACTATATTTATCTGGGAAAGGCAAAAGAGCATGAAGTCTGCCTATTTTTACAATTGGTTTGCATTTCTAGATTAAATGTGTTGGTTCTGCCTGAGGAAAAAGATACCTGATGGAGAAAATGCAAAAACCATTTAGCTTTGCTTTCCATGACTGAAAAGTATTGGAACGAATCCATTGTAATTAATACCCAGACCATAAAGGGTCCTGTGAAATATAGGATAGATTTTTTTAAGTATGCCTGGACAATAGGGGATACTCCTGACTTTTCAGAAATTTTGTAAACTTCTGAAATCAGATTTAGCTTTATTATTAAAATTTTACAACAGGAAATATTACTTATTATGTTTTTAAAATTCATGTAATTTTTAAACTGGAATTGTCCCAATGCCGGCAAATCTACTTAAAAGTTTTATGGCCTTTAGTAAGCCATGTTACTATAATCTCTCTGAATTTTGTTTGTTTGGTTATTCAAAGTAGTGCACTCAACTTCATATGGCTGTTTTGATTGTTTTATAAACTATAAATTACACAAAATGAGGAGATACTATTATTTAACTACATTGGCTTTCCTACTAGCAAACTGGTAGAACTGAAGCAATGCATTTACACTCTCCAGATAAATCATGGAGAATTGTTTTCTTTATTTAAAAAAAATTGTGCAAGTAAAAATGATGGAAGAATTAACATTTTCTTTGATTCTCACAACTTCTCAAACCATTATAAAACAGAAATTATGCACCATTAATAAAACAGCTTCAGCTTACTCCATGGTCTAGAGTACTCAGAACCCAAAAAAAGATTTTAAAAAAATCCATGAACTCAAAATTATCGAGCATTTGTTTCCCACAAAAATTCACTCCCATACTTCAGTTTCCTTCCTTCTTTCCAATGACACAAAATGCTATGAAGATATAGAGAATGAGGGACAGCTAGGTTGCACAGTAGATAGAGCACCAGCCCTGACGTCAGGAAGACCTGAGTTCAAATTTGTTCTCAGACACTTAACACTTCCAAGCTGTGTGACTTTGGGCAAGTCACTTAACCCCAATTGCCTCAGAACAAACAAACAAAAAAAAAGATACAACAAATGATTTTATTTGTGCCAGGAAAATAGAAGGTAGAAGGTTGGGGTTTAAGAGATAGAAAGGATCATTGAAATTGGATCTATGCAATAGGTATGAAAGTCCTAGTTAGAGGCACACTTGGGAATATGAGTAGGGGTGGAGGGTTTGGGAAAGAACGGGGATGATATTGTTGGGGAAACACTACCTATTAAGGATCAATAGAAAAAGAGATGAGTAGTGGTGGTTGGAGCTGAAATGTACCAAAACCATTGGAAAAACTGGAAGTTAGAAGCAGGGAGATAATGCAATGGATAGAGTAATAGAACTAGTGTCAAGAAAACCTGAGTCCAAATTCAGCTTCAGAGACTTTTTAGCTATATGACTTCAGCTAAGACATTTTAACTGGTGCCTCAGATTTCTAATCTGTAAAATAGAGATA
Organism: Myrmecobius fasciatus; assembly: GCA_023553655.1. NCBI lineage: Eukaryota > Metazoa > Chordata > Mammalia > Dasyuromorphia > Myrmecobiidae > Myrmecobius > Myrmecobius fasciatus. Next base: position 78,420 of record JAJPUD010004931.1, on the reverse strand, counting down.
ATAACACCTACCTTCTCAGATTATTGTGAGAAATAAATGGGATAATATTTATAAAGTGCTTTCTATCCCTTAAATTGATACATAAATCCTGACTATTATATTTATTCTCAAAAGATGTGATAAAGTCTTCCAAGACTTATCAAATCTATGACTACTATCCACTCCTAAATTATTCATATAAGATTTAAATTTTATCATCAGAAAGAACCTAAAAATGTTGCTAAAGATTGTGTAAGTCTTGAGAAAGAAATTGGAGGCTTTGGGGGGCACAGTGTTTTCTTCACTACTGTAAATTGAAGCTAGAGGTTTTCAGAAGAGAAAGTCAGTTGGCTAAGTGAATAGTTGACTAATACTATGGTGTCTAAAAATGAAATCTGTATTTATGGATTACAACTTAAAATAGTAGAATTAATGACACTTGGAAAGAGAAGCTGTTTATGTAACAAGAACTGATCAAAATATATTTGCCTAGAGTCTTATGTTTTTTAATCTAAATAGTACAACTCTAAGCTAAAAATGGAAAAGATAGAAGAAAGATGCTTCCAGACATTTTCTAAGCTAAATAGCATAGAAAGTAGCAAGCACAATGCAGCAGAATATCATGAGAGGGAATTGGATACACAGAAGACAGTGTCCAAGGACAAAACCAGTGGGAAAAGTCATGGCCTCATACATTTATACTGAAATACAGAAGGTAAATTTTGTCTTCTGTACTTATTACCCAGTCATGGTTTATATACAGTATAGTATTACTGGGATTATCTGTGGAAAAATAACCTTATTCAAATGGAAATAGACCAAAATGAGTGATAGAGCAATATTATATATTATATAATATATGTGTGTATATTATATACATTAATATATATTTTATATTAACATTATATATAATCTTAATGTATAATGTCATTACATATATATATTCTTAATATATGTTACTCTATCACTCATTTTGGTCTATTTCCAAGTATATATACTTGTAATATATCTGGGAAGTGGAGGGAGTAGAAAGGAAGGTGGGAAACCTTTAGGTGAAAATCTACAGAAAAACAGAAACAACATTGTTATTATTGTTTTGGAATAGTAGCTGAGTGAATCATGGAAAGTAGATTTGTTTAAAAATATTTGGGGTAAGGGGTCAATTTTTAAAAATATAAATGTAATCTATACTTACAAAAAATGCCCACAAGCATATGAAACAGAAAAATCATGAATTTTTAATCCTGTGATTTGATAGAAAGGTTGATCCAAAGCAGGTTTTAAAGTCAACCAGATGTCCTGTTTGTGACTGGTAAAGTTCCTTTGCCTGACTGTGTAGTGTGACAGGATAAAAAAAATCAGTTCATTTTTGCATATTTCATTCATTGTCACAAAGATGAAGATGTAGACATCCAAAGATTGCATAAAAAACTTCCAAAACACAAATAGTTGAATTATTTTTAATTATGCACACATTTATATGTATGTATGTATACATATACATACACACACATATATATGTATACCTAAACATCTATCTATCTATACATATATGTGTATATATCTATGTGGCTTATTCTATATGTAGAAGATATAATAATTTTAAAGTTTCCCAAAGGTCTAAAGTCTTAGTAAGGGCATAAAATTAGAAATCTTATAAAAGAAAACCATTGTATCTTTCAGTTAGACATTCTAGGTCATTGGGCACAATGGGTGTAGGGCAAAACCTTTTTAGCTGAAAATGTTTTTCCTTGGAAACTGAAATGAAAGAGGCGGGGAGGCTGATAATGTCACTTTTTTCAATGGAGCCACTAGTGTGGAGAAATTTTTGTGGGCATCAAATGCTACTCTATCTACTGGTATAAGAAAAGGTAGAGTAGTTATAAGAAAAAAAATAAGCACAAAATTAAGTTGTGTTCTTATTTTTTCTTATAACATACTCATTTTGCAAATGAACAAAATAATTTGAGTAATGTAATTACCCAGAGAATTAAGAATTTTGTAACTGGGATAAGAGGCAGAAAGTCACCCTCAGTTAGGAGGAGAAGGGGAAAAAAGATCCCAGGACATTGGGATAAGAGAT